>JALPQI010031269.1:0-57586 GCA_025490895.1 Thaumatotibia leucotreta
GGTGGTTTATATCAAAAGTGAGTGGTCAGCCACGGTTTCGGAGCCAGATTTTGTGGAAGCTTGCGGTCTAATCATCGACATACCTGATACTGCCACCATCATAGGAATTTATAGGTCGCCTTCCTTCCGAAACACGGATAACTTTATAAACTCCCTAGACAAGATTTTACAAGCTAATAAGAAAAGTAGTAATCTAATAGTAGCAGGTGACATCAATATTGATATTTTGGAACGCGAATCTATGAAATACATGTGTCTAAATGCTGAACACGGGCTCGAACCAGCTATCAGTAAACCCACTCGCTTGAAGGCCTGCCTAGACCATATCTATGTAAAGTCAAAACTCTCAGCTATCGCAATGGTATGTAACACTGACATCACTGACCATAAAATAGCGATCATGGGTCTTGCCCGTGGTGTAAAGCATCGCAAATCTATTTGCAAATCCCATAAAATTCTTAACTACGAAGGAATAGAGTCTGACTTAACTTCGTTTGACTGGAATGAGGTCTCCTCGCTGCCGGACGTTGACGGAGCGGTAGAACTGTTTATGGACACTATAGAAAAAACTATCCAGTCAAATCAGACTATCTTAAAAGTAAGCAGAACGAAGCGTACAATACAACCCTGGATGACACCGGGACTTGTGAAGTGTGCCCGGCATCGTGACAGACTACATGCTAAATCAAATCAAAATCCTAACGATGAAGTGGCCAGACTTATATACACTCGATATAGAAATTTTTACAATAACCTCTTACGTAAGTTGAAAACCCAGTATGAGAGTGATCAGATTCGTACTCACTGTAAGAATTCGAAAGAGTTATGGAAGACACTAAAAAATATTTGTAACATCAAAATTAAATGTGGCTCTGCCGCTGAACTTTTAACTATCACAGATAACGCAAAAAACTCCCTTAACATTACGAATAACTATTTCGTTACGGCTGGCCAGAATCTTGCTAATGATATCCTCCACTATTCAAATGAATCGGAAGAAAAGCCTCGCCTCGTCCGTAAAACTGAAGAATAGTCCAGTTCATTCCCTTTTTCTGGAACCTACTGATCGACAAGAAATTCTTGGAGCTATTACACAACTGAAACCAAACAGTGCCCCTGGTCTGGACGGTGTAAATCCCGGTTTTGTTCAGCGTTTTAAGTATGTTTTATGCGATCCATTAACTTACATTTTTAATCTTAGTTTAACTACAGGTTGCTTTCCTAAACGCTGGAAAGTGGCTTCACTCACGCCAATCCACAAGGAGGGCCCTAAAGACCTACCAGCTAACTATAGGCCTATTTCGCTCTTAAGCACGTTCTCAAAACTTCTTGAAAAAATAGTTAATGTACGCCTGACTAAATTTATCGAAGCGAATGACATATTATCTCCCAGACAGTTTGGCTTTAGGTGTAATAGATCCACCGAAGACGCAGTTTCACTATTAACTGAGTTAATCTCAGAAAGTCTTGGTAAAAATCAAAACTGCATCGGAGTTTTTATAGACCTAGCCAAAGCGTTCGACACGGTGTCGCCCAAAATACTTTTGAACAAGCTTGAACGGATTGAGGTGAGAGGTATTCCCTTGGACTGGTTTAGAAGCTACTTGCAGAGTCGTAGCCAGCTGGTTAAGATTGGTACCGAGGAAAGTGACCCCTTACCAGTGCATTTCGGCGTTCCGCAGGGCAGCTTGCTGGGCCCCTCCCTCTTCAACATATATATAAATGACATACACGATTTGGATCTTCAAGGTGCCCACACGATATGCTACGCCGATGACACGGCTGTACTGTTTATGGGGGATTCATGGAAGGAGACTTTCCAAGCAGCTGAGCAGGGAATGTTAACTATTTACTCATGGCTTGAGAGAAACTTACTGACACTTAATCATAAAAAAACTAATTTTATCTGCTTTCATAAAACGGCAGCATCCAAACCTCCTGAAGACTGCCAAATTAAAATTCATAAGTGTAAGCCGGCAACTTCTGAGAGCCTCGAACCGTGTAGCTGTATTACAATCAGGCGGAGCAACGTCATCAAATACCTCGGAATTATGGTGGATGAAAACCTGAACTTTAAACTTCATATCGATGGCTTGGCAAAACGATTAAGGAAATCAATTGGGATCGTAAAACGACTTAGGGACTCAGCAGACCGGAGGGTATTAAAAATGGTCTACACAGCTATTTGCGAATCTGTGGCTAGCTACTGTGTCAGTATCTGGGGTAATGCAGCAAAAACCACACTCCTAGTAGCAGAACGGGCTCAAAGATCGGTATTAAAGGTTATGCTTAGTAAACCCTTTCGTTTCGCTACAACTGATTTGTATAGAGAGGCCCGGGTCCTGACCATTCGACAACTATTCATACTTCGAACCTGTGTACTTATCCATAAAAACTTACTTGGCACTGAATTGCACAAAAATATGCTGAGAAAGCGCACTTTCATATTGAAAAAACCATCTATAAAAACAAAATTTGCTAGGAGACTAGGCACATATGGAAAAATCTCAGTGTACAACTCAATTCTAAAATATTGTAACATCAAAACCCTCTCTGTGACACGAGCAAAACGGGTAATCTGTAACTGGTTGTTAACCATTGATTATAATAAAACCGAGGAAATAATGCAGTAAAAACAGGATGGTTATAATTTAAATAATACTTAATAAAAATTAAAAACAATTAATTAAGGAGATTTTCAAATATCACTCCTACAGGACTTCTCTTATCTTATCTCTGTTGCCCCCCCCCCCCCCACTTATTTTAAGGACTGACTGACAGACTGACTAATGTAGCCATATAGTGTATCCACTATTAGTTTAAGACTCAAGTGTTTTGTCTGGTTACTGGTAAACCCCCCAGTTTATGCGCTAAATTCAAATCCTGGTTGCCCAAGATACAGGCTAAGCCTAGTTTGGGAACCTCTGTTCTTACTTGTAACAGGAAATACCGCAGTATGCATGCGAATCTATTTTTAGTTAATATTCCTATTATGATAAGCCTACATGTAAGTGTGCAAAATAAATATTTTTTCATTTTCATTTCATTTTCATTTTCACAACTCTTTAGAAATTAGGAGTTGGGGGATAATTCTTTAAATATAACATATGTCATGTATTTTGGAAGCTATTTGAGTATTTGCCTTTAGGTGGTCATAGCCTCATGTTGGTGAGCTGATGATGGAAGGTACAACTCCTTAGAGATTAGGAGTTGGGGGATAATTCTTTAAATATAACATTTATGTCATGTATTTTGGAAGCTATTTGAGTATTTGCCTTTAGGTGGTCATAGCCTCATGTTGGTGAGCTGATGATGGAAGGTACAAATCCTTAGAGATTAGGAGTTGGGGGATAATTTTTTAAATATAACATATGTCATGTATTTTGGAAGCTATTTGAGTATTTGCCTTTAGGTGGTCATAGCTTCATGTTGGTGAGCTGATGATGAAAGGTATAACTCCTTAACGATTAGGAGTTGGAGGATAATTCTTTGTTTGGAGGATAATATAACAACTGTCATACATTTTCGAGATCTATTCAAGTGTTTGCTTAGTAGTTATGACATGTTGGTAAGCGGTTAGTGATTCTTTAAATAATATAGGCATGCTAAAGGCTGTTACCTATAATCTTTGAAATTATTCATACCC
This sequence comes from Thaumatotibia leucotreta, assembly GCA_025490895.1. Taxonomy (NCBI): domain Eukaryota; kingdom Metazoa; phylum Arthropoda; class Insecta; order Lepidoptera; family Tortricidae; genus Thaumatotibia; species Thaumatotibia leucotreta. The sequence goes on from JALPQI010031269.1 coordinate 3,647, forward strand.
TGTTGATGATACAATGTATATCTCCTTGATAATGGGAATGGAATGGGAATGTTTGTTGTATTCATATAAGTTAGCCAGTTCAGGTATTCTGACCTACTACAGCGCAATACATTCTAATTATAAGTATTTAGACCATACAAAATAACGATTTTATATTAAATACACAAGGTACTAAAAAGCAAAAAATAAAATATTTTAAAATAAAAATTAAACCGCCTTCAAAAATTCGCCTGATCTAAAAAGTAAAAAATAATTTTAGTTCCTACTTCTTAGGATTTCCTACCCAAACCTTTAAACATTTTACCCTATTCATTGAAATAAAATATTATGGCTAGGTACCCTACAGATTTCTTAGAAGTCGGTGCCAAGCCAAATATGTTCACTTCGCGAGTATAAGTATTTGATAGAGCTTTGCAACTTACTATCACTCCTGTTATGCTTTCAGCAAAATTACTGAGGCAGATCATACTGTTGATAAAAGCATAATCGGAGTACGGGCAGTACAAAGCTCTATCTAATATATAACTATGAACGTAAAGCCTAACAACTTTCTATTTGACCCTGACACAGTGTCGCTACAAACAGTTTACCTATGGCAATAATGTGATGTCATGTCAGTAACCAATTGCAAAACATTTTCCAATGGAATACTATTCAATCCTTCGTCCTTTCTTTGGTTTAAAGATTTTATTGTATTTAAGACGATTTTTCTTGCTTCTATTGGTATCTTTTTCGGCATTTTTATGATGAAATCGTTTAAGTCGCGATATATTTTATTTTTGTTTACATCGGTGACATTCGATGACATTCAACGCCTGGCCTACTACCGCGAAAATCGAAAATAGTAAATTTCGAGGATTTTTCTCTGTCACTCAAACGAAGGCGTCATTAGAGTGAGAGAGACAAATCCTCGAAATTTACGAATTTCGATTTTTGCGGTAGGGCCGCTGATGTCAAACAGTAATCATTGCCAGTAAAATAAATTAGTGTCACTGAAAATCCGCAACATGGCGAGGGTCAAATAGTAAGTTGTTAGGCTTTACCTATTTGGCTTGGCACCGACTTCTAAGAAATCTGTAGGGTACCTAGCCATAATATTTTATTTCAATGAATAGGGTAAAATGTTTAAAGGTTTGGGTAGGAAATCCTAAGAAGTAGGAACTAAAATTATTTTTTACTTTTTAGATCAGGCGAATTTTTGAAGGCGGTTTAATTTTTATTTTAAAATATTTTATTTATTTAACTAGTTTCATCTTTTTTGTTGTTTTTACGTGGGTACTTTAAACAAAGAGATACCTACACATATGTATACATGCGCTTTCGACCTTACACTATTTATATACGACTACAACTACATAAATAACAAAACATAGAAGGGGAGTGCAAAAAATAAAATTAATATGTTTCCTTGGCACATCGCCTTTCGTGTCCAAAGTCGGTGAAAATTCTAAGTTTTGCTTTTTTCGTTAGTTTCAAACAACAATGAATGAACTACATACGTATTGATCTTCGTATAACCGTCCTATTATTACAAATACCAGCTATGTGCATGTATTATATCATTCGATAATGAATTTAGTTCTTTGGCGGCAGATAAACTAGGTACGTGGTTTTCGCTCGCCAGGTGAGCCTTATTGTTATAAGCTTTTAAGTGTTTTTAGATAAATAAAAAAAAAATCGTGATAATTAAATCGATTCTGCCTAAACCTAAATTGTGCAGATAACTGTCGTTTGAAGTAATAGGACGAAGAACTTTTGGAGCAACCAAACAAATAAATAATAATGAAGTGAGTTAAAATTTGGCATCGGCCATACATAATGTGATCAAACGAAGTGAGCATCATTGAGGCAAGATTCATTCAGCATACTTATTTGCGCTACTCAAATGCCCTACATAAGTTTCAGGCCTATAGGAGTATTTTTTATTTTATAATAATACATGCGAATGTTACATTTACTACTAAGCCATACTAAGGTTTACTGCTAAAGCCATTTGTACAAGATACCAAAACAAGGATATCTAAACTTTTAAAAATAGCTCACTGTTTGCGCGCGTGCGATACCGGACAGGACCCGGGCGTCCAAGATTTACGGCCAAGCGGGACAGTCCCGGCTCGACAGCGGACACCGCTCGGACAACTCGCAAGATTAATTACCCGAAACTATCCCACCGTTGATTTTTAATCCATTCGCATTGCGAAAAACTTCAACTCCATCCCAGCTTAAACAAAAATGAACTCAACATTCAAACGTATTCTATGTCCATATAGGTTACTTTCAGTTGAACGGTCAAAAAGCGATTTGACTTTACGAAAGTCACTCGCATTGGCGATGTTCGAAATTTAAATTCAAATCGCCGTAATCCGATATTGCGAATTGATTGTGAATTTCAACCGTTTGATATCGATGGTTTGAAAAAGGAATTCGGAAGCACGCAGGCTCGTGTGACGGTTTTGTGTTTGATTGGGATTGTGTATGTATCTAAGGAGGGGAGATTTCATTTGAACCTGTCCGCAGAAATAGATAGGACGAGGCGATAGAGAACGCTTGAGCCGTGGTGTCAAGTTGGCTTTTCGTGACAAATCGAATGGTTGTCGGCAAGTTTGGATTTGAGATTAGTCGCGAAATGTTAATACCGTAAAAATAGACAGTTTTTTGCAATTTTGTCGACACATCAAAATGTTTAAAGTTAATTATTTAGGTTCAGAACGGATTTAACATAGGTACACATACGTACATGTATAATTATTTTTAACTGTTTTGATAAATTCAAATCCAGTTATACAGTATTTTACATGTTTATTTCATATCCTTGTTAAATTAATACAGATATAATCTTCAGCGATCCGTCTCCTTCTTTTTCAATTCTTTATCTGCCATTTTTCTTCTTTTGTTTTTCACCAGTACGTCATCCGATCGTTATGTTCCTATTTTTTTTAATTATAAAGACTTCTTTACACAATGGTAAATTAATATTCATTGACAGCAAATATATTAAGACTCGTGTACACAATGTTTTCCTACATTAAAACAGAAGTTTGTTATTTTATATTGCGAAATCATCACATTCGGCCATCCGTACGAGTGCAACTCCTGGTGCATACCGTGCATACGTGAACTTAAGACTCGTACAGACCGCCTAATATTTTCTTAGACATATACAAGGTGTAGGTACAACATAACTTAAAGTAAAATTCTACGACAAAAAATTCAGACATGAATCAGATTTAATCAAATATCTGGATTTTTTTGTAGACTAACATACAACAACAACTTAATTTTAAAAATAAATTATAACAAAATCTATCATCACATTCGGTTGATAATTATACTTTTCAGTAATCATTTGCTCTAAAGGCAATACCTGGGATATAAGACTGCGACATTACGCATTTTATACGAGATTACAATATTTTAAAAGTAGCTGTAGTGAATTAAATCTCTTGATCAGATTAGCTCTTCCAATCTGAATATTCGGCTGATTTCAGTATTCGAATAATGCGGCATGAGGTATTTGGAAGCACTAGATCAGAAGATAGAATTCGAGACGGTTAACCCTTTACTTGGCATTGTACATTGTATATAAAATACATATTAAATACAGAATTTGTTTGCTCTATACAACGGCTAGGAGGCAACGCAAGATTTTTTTTATATTCTGCCAATAAAAGGGTAAGAACAAAATTCAATATGCTGTTACCCTTTTAAACGCCTTCCATCTCGCACCATAATGTGATATACACGCTAATATGTCTACTAATGAACAACGAAAATAAGCCACCAGCAAGACGGCTAATTTGACAGCATACTCGATGATTACAACATTTACAACACACGGCTACTTTTGTGGTTTTTGGCGTTCAAAGGGTTAGAGACCTTCAAGGTAATTATGGTTTTAGTACTCTCATAAGTTTTATAAAGACACTACACAATAATATATCTGAAGCTTAATAACAAAGAATGATGTCATGACCAACTATTTTACAGTTTCGGTCACAAAACAGCATTGAATCTCCAGTGAACCACTGTACAATATTTTTGAATCCCGTGAATGAGGCGGAAATTTACAAAATTATCATGGCATCTAGCAACAGTAAAACGAATGGATATTATATTACATTATTCGAATATATTAGTACATTGTGCATCAAGGGAGGTAAGTACGGAATTACTAACGAGAGTGTTAGAAGCCCGACGCCATTAGGCGGAGGGCTTTTATGACTCGAGTTAGTATTCCGCTTACCGACCGTAACCTACATCAATTAAATAATGTTCAAATAATCGTTTTGAAACAATCCCTATAGGTTGGCTCTTAGATAAATGTTTTACTCTGTTGTAAACTTCTTAGCGAATGCAACAATTAACTACAATTTACCACTCTTACATTATAATATTTATATTACTTTGAATTCTTGGTTAGTACTTATTATTATGAGGCATGATAGTTATGCACTGTTACAAATACTATTGTTCTGCATGCCCTTTTTTTGTCGAACATAAGCAATTAAGCATCATTCGAAATCTAATGCTATCACTATGTACCACTACTATGATTTAAATAAATTAATTCTTAAACGATACACTTCCTATTATCTGCACTCCCTTAACACACGTTATCAACTTCTCCTTTGTTGTTCTGTTCTATTATGGATTAATTTTCTCATCTATCGTGAAGCCGGCAGCCGCTTGCTCGTTTGCAGTCGGTGGAATGAATCGCTTTGGCTGTGGTTCTTTTTCAGGCTGAGGCCTTGATGGTGACTGCTCGGGCCGCTGTACCCGATTCCTCTTTCTTCACTGTAGTGTTCCTTCTCGCAGCTCTGCGGCCACGTTTGGCCTTGGTAGACGACGGAGTGACCCAGCACGTATCTTTCGTTTTCGGCTTTGTCTCTCTCGCTTAACATTATCCTCGTCGTAGTCCATAATCCCGGAAAATAAACGATAATAATTAATAAGGTTCAAATTAACCTCAAGTAATAGCCTAAATCGACATGTCCTCGTAACATCGAGAATATTATTCAGTCTCTCATGAAACAACATGGCTCACTCTATTATGAACACTACGTAACAACATTTTTATTTTTTTAAGGAACGTAGCTCTTTACAGTTTTGGAACATACATAGCTCCAATCAGACACACTTGGCCTGATACACATAGTTAAGGAGCACACATAGCTCCACTCAGACACACTTGGCCTGATATAGCTTAAGAGCATACATAACTCCGTCCAGACACACTTGGTCTGAAAATCTTATGGAACATACATAGCTCCATTCAGACACACTTGGCCTGATATAGCTTAAGAGCATACATAGCTCTATCCAGACACACATGGCCTGAAAATCTCATGGAACATAAATAGCACCATTTAAAATATTACATGAGCCCCTGTGGCCATACATAACCCTTGGCTCGTATCATCGCGTTATTTATTTAACAATTATACACACTTTATAATTAAATGTGCATTAAAATGTATTCATATTTGAATTACTAAAAACATAAGTGTCACTTATTACACTGTCAATTATTATAAAGATAATTATTTAACATGAGGGACGAAAATGAAACATACTTATCATATTAGGTACTAAATTATATTTATTTTATGATAGACGAAGATGACGCCTGATCGAATTATTACAATTTATTATTCGTGAGCTTTCCAATAGTCAAATGAATAATCATGCTTCATTCAGGTATATATTACTCATATATACCTACTTCAATAGCAATAGGTAGCATCATTATTATAATAAACTCTTGTTAGCGTAACACAACTTAAAGTAAATGTTTATTTGAAGTCAATTTATATAATTTAAGTTGAAAAATAGTCCAACAAAATAGTCGTTCAAGCTAGAGCACATTTTCAAAGTATTTTATTTGATAGAGCATTCGTGAGTGGGTATTCAAATGTGAAGTAATGAAAATGGATCAATATAATTTTTAAACCACATGCTAACAGGTGAAATTTCGTACCTTTTGTGTATCATAGTTTACATGATTTATAAAATCTGATTTAAAGAATATTCAAAGGAGTACCTGCATACAAATATAAATTATGACAGATTTTTCCCGCTACTATAGTTATAGAGTCAACTTAGAATCTTAGGCCACTTAGGGTAGGGAGTGTAAAGTTAGAACATTGTTGAACTTTAAAAGACTTTGGTGTCAAAATAGAATAAATTGGATTCTACTTTATAATTAATTACACATTGGACCGCCAACCTACGATTCAATTTACCATGCCACACGTGCTAAGCGGTGATGAATAGATTAGTTACAAAAGACATAATGTCGACATTATCCACAAATATGCTGATTGTGATTATCGATACATTTTTTTTATATAATATAATTAACACCAAAGGCTGGAGTGGCACAATTTGAGGCGTAATATGCAGGCTGTGACCGGAACCATCTCCGATTTAATTCTGATTAGTTAAATTGTAGTAAAATTAATTGAATTCCGATTTCGTTTCTTCTACAAGATCAATGCTAGTATTACTCACGAATTGCCTTAATAAACGACGTACATCTTTTTGTAATTTTTCAAAACAATATAATGTGAAACGTTAAATATGTCATTAAAAACATTTTTATTTTTACTTCTTATTGATTAGGTAGTGAAAACCATAAAAATATGTGGCATTCTGATAGACTGCCCCTTCTAACCTATTTGGTTCAGGAAATATAAAGTTTATTTTTCAAACATTAATTTCATAATGACGAATTATTTGACTATGTCATCTTTTTCAAATATTATTCTAAGATTACCGGACGAAAAATCCTGCTTACCTACACAACACAGGAAATTTTTAATGCTAACATGGCATCGGTAAGTCAATGCGTATTTAAAAAAATAAACGTTATAACCATTGATATAAATAAAAGGGGTAGACATGGTACCGTACCAGGCGCACGATCGTGTGCTAGCAAATATAGGTTCCGGGACCGATCTTGAATCAGTCGTGTGTCATCGGCGTAATTTTGGTATTGCTCAAGAAATATGTCATGTTGTGCCTTTTTTTAATGCCTCAACAACTCCAAATATAGAAACAAAACTCATGGCATCACTTTTTATTCATTTAAGTATCGTTATAATCATTAAAACAAAAATATTTAGCAATTAATAATATAATATAATAATATAATAACGTTTATTCACCAGAAATACAGTGGAATACAGGTCTATATAATTACTAGTACTAATACTTATCTATTACAGTGATTCACTATCATCTGAACTAGGCCGAGCCTGTATCTCAGATGTTAGTAATTCAAATACAACAAAAATAAATTTGTAAATGAGTGAGCGAAATAGTTAAATACGATACTCATAGGAGAAACACAATTATCCGATACTGAAACATTGCGTAGTAACATCTGCAAAAAAAAATAGCAATATGTTTTTCCTAACCCTGACATCCTAGTACTTGTGACCCAAGTATGAACTAGGTATAAAACCTAAATGTATAATTAAATAAATACACAGAACTGTCAACATACAGATGAGAGAGTGTGTGTACCTACCTATTCCAGTAGCGGGACTTTCGTATCAACCGAAAGACCTTGTCACGCCTTACAGAAAATAGTAATAGGTACGTAGCTTAGGTAAATTAATCGACGAAATTCTGGAAAACTATATCGGCTATTTAGTAAAATGTTCCACTTTGTTGACTAAAAAGAAACATATTCCAATAAAGATTGTGGTCAAACAAATTCAAATAGCAAATACGCAACGGGTTTCTATAAATCGAAGCTATAGTTTCTATAAAGACTCATTTCAAATTGACAAAAATTGGGAATCTCCTATTCACACGTATATTGCACACGCACCAGTATTTAACTGTACGCATGGCCTTTTATTTTTTTATATTAGACTTTTAACGTGGCCGTTGGGCCCGTAACCGTAGGTAAAGTTCCGTAGCACCATTTGTAACTTAAATTATTATGAATCATATTATTCTTACGGATACATACAAGTACAACACGAAATGCAAAACTTAAATGCTCTATCTAAATAACTCAAAACTGTGCATAAATCAAATAATTGTGAGCGGTATAATGTTTGAGTATCATGTTACTTATAATTCTAAAAATGTAAAGAAATATTTATAGCCAACTTAAAAAGCCGTGCCGTGTGGTGACGGCAGTAAGAATACATTTTGTCACCTCCCCAACTCCTCCTGCGGGTGTCGTAAGAGTCGACTAAGAGATTGAAGTGTCACTGACCATTCTACAAGATTGATGACGGGCAGCAGCGTCATCATAGTGGGCACATTACTGCGATCGTCAACACGCTTGCCCAGCGTGGCGATTATGGGCATTTACCTCCTAATGCGTCTATACGTATAGTTAATAGGAGAGGCCTACGTCCAGCAGTGGAATAACATAGGCTGATGATGATGATGATGATGAAAGTTATTGTAATCCGAATACAGTATTCGACTGAACATCATATGGCATATTATTATTCATCTCTCTTATTATGGTAGTCACATGAAGAAAATAACTACTTATTATTTAATTGACTTATGACCTGACAAAAAAACACATATACAATTTAATAATGTCTAAGATTATTTTTGTCTACTGACCGTACTTACTATTTCTAGTAGTTAAAACTGTTATTTTCACGAATTATCATTATTTATTAGACATCTACCGCAAAATATTGTCATCCCGCGTACTCGCCCATGTTAATTGTATTGGTTTTATTTCTATTACTCGTTCTGTATGTATAGTTTATAGTAGTGTGTAAGTATCTGCACGTGTATAGGTGCCAGATCACATTCTCATTCAACTAAGAACGTCACATGTCTTCCTCTTTTGATATGTCAAGAGTCATAACATAATATTTTTTTGTATGATCTAGTCTAACTTTATCCCCCCAAAATCAATATTAAAGTCTTAATTTATTTATTTCTACGATTTTTCAGAATTAGGTAATAAAATTTGCCAATGGTTGAATTTTGTTCCTTTATGTTTCTATGTAACGATGAACGGATTATAATATAATAATGTATAAAGCCGTATAACGAGATATTACTGTTATGTTTTTATAAATAATTGCAGAATTGTATATTTTCTCATACAAGAGAAAATAAAATGGCTAGTCTAACTCGTATTCAGAACGTGCTGTGTCCGCGAGCACGGCTACTAAGCGCGCACGGCGCGCAGCCGTTGCTAGGCGACGGATAAACTAGTACAAAAGAATAGATCGGACTTTCGTTATTACAAACAGAAAATACTTTTTACACTAAACAAATCGTATATTTTTCTTTAATGAAGTAATTATAAAAGTACTGTTGGTACTCTTTAAATTAAGTATATCAGTAAAAATGTACCTTCATATCATGCTATTCATGTGCACAAAAATTCTAGTACAAATGATATAAATTTTACCTTATTGGCTCGTAGATTGTTCCCACTTCCGAGTTTTGATAAATTCAAATCCAGTTATACAGTATTTTACATGTTTATTTCATATCCTTGTTAAATTAATACAGATATAATCTTCAGCGATCCGTCTCCTTCTTTTTCAATTCTTTATCTGCCATTTTTCTTCTTTTGTTTTTCACCAGTACGTCATCCGATCGTTATGTTCCTATTTTTTTTAATTATAAAGACTTCTTTACACAATGGTAAATTAATATTCATTGACAGCAAATATATTAAGACTCGTGTACACAATGTTTTCCTACATTAAAACAGAAGTTTGTTATTTTATATTGCGAAATCATCACACTATTAAGCTAATAACCCATGAATCAAAACTCTATTGTAATATTTGTAACCCATTGTACCTTATTTTTAGCAGTACCTAAATCATCTTTGAAGCTTAAATGCTTTGTAATTGTAATAGAGTAGAAGACGATATATTTAATATTTATTGTAAAATGTTACGAACCTCATAAATACATACCTACGACATGTTATGTAATTTAAAATGTTTGTTAATTAATCAGTTATGATTTTCAAAACGAAAAACAGTAATAAGAGCACAAAAGTGCACCCACAAAACAAATAATCTAAAAAAATGTTGTAGTTACATAACTACAACTTTATGTTAAGTTTAGTTTAAATAAGGCTCTTGCTTCAGGCCTTATCCCGACTCTGAGATATCGCGGCTACTTAGCCTTATCAGTGCTCGTTCATACTTCGTAGAGTTTGTGAAATCTTTCATGTATTTTTTTGTGAAAATTCTTTTGCGGTCCAATTTTGCTACTTACAAATGAATGTTAGTTACAATACCAATGCTCTCTAAACTAATTTTATTGCGCACGATTTTTATTGATGATGATGATAAAACTTGTGCATACCTATGTTTACAGTCAGCCAAAAAGTGTGGTATGTTGTTATTAAAAAAAAAAAACTAATTTTGGCTTAAAATAATTTTAGGTAATCAAATCAGCTTAAGATTTTTCTATAATAATTGATGATTTGATAAAGCAGAAGAAATATGAAAACCGCTAGCTATCTAACTAGCCTGTAAACATACGTTAGCTGAGCTCTTCATAATTATTTTCAATCCTAGGTAGTATCAAATATTGAAATGAAATGAATCGTTTATTTGCTGAATATGGGTTTACACATACAGATGTTTACACAATAATAATATATTGAACAGCCATATTCGGCTTGTTATAGTATGCAAATATATTACAAACACAAAAAGTCAATGTTGTGTCAAAACCAAAATAAAAAAATTGAAAAAATAATATTTGTATTTATTTACTCAAATGTAATTTAAAAAAGATACGCCACAGAGATAAACACTTTTGAAACTGGTATCTTATCGAAATCTAACTAGAAATCGCTCTAGTCATCGAATTTTTCAATCGCCTCACTAAAGCCTTTGGGCACCAACTACGCCAACGGAAAAAGGTCGTATATCACATCAAGACTCATAAATTTTGCACTCTTTTACTCCTGCGTTGTAGCGTTTTGTTTTCAGTTGCTTGTACGGTCTGAGTGAAAGGACCGCGACTTAAGGGCTCCCTAGAGAGCAGGAGTTGCATTGGAAGGAATCCACTAGAGTAGAATTTTATAAATGTTTTGCTGGATTCTCTTAGAAAGTGCTCGTAGTTTATTTCAAAGGAAACTGGTATTGTGTGGATAAGGCGATTGTTACTCGTAATTGTTTATCGTGTACAGTCAAGTACAAAAATATGTATTGAAAGAATCCTCTTATGATTGTGGTACGTTTTTATTTCGCAGAATTAAACTGCATATTTTTGAGCATTCTTATACACACTTTATTTTACGTTTGACTGTACCCAGGCCTTTTTTTTTTTTTTTTGTTTAGGGGGGGAGAAATGCTTTACGCATACCGCCCGGGTGCGGGAGGGGACCCGAGCGGTTATGTGGGACTCCCGTTTGGCTAATGAGACCTACGGTATACCCACTAAAAAACCCCCCCATATGCCACCTCGTCGCCTTTTTGGCGGGGTTACGAGAACGCTCTCGCTTACATTCGCAACCCCGCCGGCGGCAGGTGCTTGCCGGCAGCTCCTTCGTGGGTGTCCGAAGACCCTCTACGCTGGGCGCGCCAGATGGTTGGGCGCGCCTCCCTCCTCGGTCTCCATGATGCATTGTGGCGGACCCTCCCGAGACCGCCACAAGGAGACTGTAGGTGCCGGAAGATTTCCCGGCACCCGGCGGCATATCAGGTCTGTGGCTATGCCGCCGACCACACTTCGGCTGCAGAGGATAGGGCGAGCGGCAACGACAACACCGACACTCCTCTTCCTCTGCAGCCCCACCGACGCCGTTACGGCGGAACGGCCCCGCCAAGGTCGCAGGGGGTAGGGAGAGTGGCGCTCCGTAATACCATCACGCCTCTCCCCCTGCGATCCCACCTCGGCCGCAGAGGATAGGGAGAGCGGCAACGACAACACCGACACTCCTCTTCCTCTGCGGTCCACCTCCACGCGTCCTAAGCGGGCTCGGTGAGCCCACTTGGAGCGTCCTCCTCGGGCCAGCCGGCAGCCCAAAACTGGCCGGCCCCGGGTGCCTCTTCGCTTCACCGTGGGTGACCAGTCCACGGTTACTGAGCCCCTCCACCACGACTAGGTGGGCACCCCACGGGGGGGACTGTACCCAGGCCTACTATTGTGAATTAGGTATACTTGTAATATTGTCACTCTTGTTCGAGTGGGTAAGTAAAATTTAAGAAAACCTTAGCCTCACTTGTACGATCTCAAGGTAATCAGTACTAACACGGGGTTAACCGGTTAAGTACATGCATTTTTGACACATTTCAGATTTAAATGAACCTTAAACCGGAAGTCCACGTAATTTTTTGTTAAACTTACTGATATTTATTAGTATTACCCTAAAAATATATCTTAACTGTGTCCCGATATGTGTCAAAGACGTCAAATGCTATGGAAAGTCAGCCATATTTGTTTACCTTTTTTTTACTTTCAACCTAAAGATTGATCATTATCAAATCCGAATCAGAAAGGACTGTTAATGTGGACACAACATTTACCAAGGAAAACGTTGTTTATAAATTTATTCAGTGATAATCTATTGTCTGTAAGTAGGTATCTGCACTTAAACTATGACTAAGAATATATCCTAGATTGAGTTATACACGGTTGTGTTAACTACTTTCGAATTCCATTATAATCGAAGTTTGATAATAGGTACCATTTCGAACAAGGTCTGTACAACCACTCTAAGTGGCGAGCAAATGTCTTCAAATTTGCATTCGGTGTGTATGTACGACGCTAAGTGTTGGTAATTTGAGCGGAACACGTTAATGGGACAACAAAGGAGCTGACTTGGCAGCCTAAAGGGTACGTCTTTTGGATCTCTATGGTAATGCTGGTGTATAAATTAAGCTTGTGCTTATAAGATTGTGTTAGAAACATATTATATTGCATGTTTGTGGCTTTGAACGAAGTATTTCTAATGTACAAAAGAATGGGAACTATTTTTACGGAAAATTTTTTAATTTTTTTTTTCGGTTACCTACTCGTAAAGTCATCATCAGTCAAGCTCGTGCTTATAAGATTGTGTTAGAGACATATTATATTGCATGTTTGTGGCTTTGAACGAAGTATTTCTAATGGGTCTCCCTCGAGATCCCTAACATCGTTTGTCCTAAAATCACTTGCCCGAACTGTTTTGCACTAATGGGCATTAGCCCTATCGATCAGTTGCAATAACACTCATTTTCCATAATGTAATGATTGTCCTAAAACTCACTTGCCCAAATAATTTTTTACCATAACTGTTAAAAACCCTAATGTTATTTTCCATATTCTTCGAAATCCCTAATAACGTTTCACCTCATATCATTTAGCCTAAATGTTGTTGTCCTAAGAGACAGAAGCCCTAGCGATCAATAGCCATACCTAACGATATTTAATCATAATGTCGGTAATGGTTACACAATTTTTTTTTAAATTTTAGAGAGATATTTGCTCCTAAATAAAATTTGGGAGTGCCTGTCGTGTCGCATAACGTCGATTGTCCTAAAATTTTTTGGCCGAGAATGTATGGGATAATGTTACATGTCATACTACTTGTTTAGCCTGTTTAAAATACCTACACCATATTTATTCTAATATTGATTACTCGAATGTCGAATGACCTAAAGCATAATAATCCTAATGTTCATTGTAATAAATATTGTTTTCCCTACTACTCGAACTGTCAATTTTCACTGCGGCTTCTTTTATCATGTCCGAAATTTCATTAATAACAACATGCAAAACATTTGAACAACAGGGTGAATGGTTAAAAAAAATGTTCAAGTAATAAACCAGGGTAAAACCGACGTGGATTGGTTAGGTTTCGAAACTAGGGCGGAGTGAATGGCGTAGTCTTTAAATACTTAAGTATTTTTAATCAATTGTTTACACATCCTCATACTTACAAAGCCAAAAAAAGGGGGGACGGGGGGGCGAAGCCCCCCACCAGGGGGGCTCGGGGGGCGAAGCCCCCCGCATTAAAAAAGAAATAATCTGAACATCCCCTACCTTAACCTGGATAGGTTCGTTAGGTACCTTTTATCCCTTAGAGCGGAAATAGAAGCCCCGCGCAGCGGGGCTTCGTCGACCGGTTCCCAGGTCAAAATTGCTCACTTAAATTCTTTGGACAACAGGGCGAATTATTTAGTAATAGTTAAGTATAAGGAATAAAAAAATATTTTTAAAGCTAGTTAAAGGTAGGTAATCACTATTAGTACATTAAATAGGAACATCACCATTATGCACAATAATTTTCGAAATACAAACATTATGCCACCCGATATAGACCCAAAATTTGGTTTTGGATATCTTGGTAATTATAAAGTTAGACAAGTTGTCCATACAAAACATGCTTATTTTAGCGTCCTCTATACGATAGCATAAAAAAATACGTGTTATAATGACACCACCCCCATCAAAAAATTTCCTGCGCCCCCTTTGCTATACTCTGACCCGTCAGGTCAGCAGCTTACAGATATAGGATAAACTGCAATAGGCCATACAGAGTTAGGAAATACGATTATTAGGATTATCGATCATTAGGCTTACTGACAATTATGATACATGACTATTATTGCATATAACGTTAGGATGAATAATTGATATGGAAAATGATAATTAGGATATAACGCATTAGGGAAAACAAAAATCATCCATACGATATTAGGAAAATTAAAAATATGGCATATGAGCGTTAGGACAAATGATCATTCGGACATAAAACGTTAGTGAATGTAAAAATAGGTCAAAAAACGTTAGGGATCCAGATATAGATCCATTTCTAATGTACAAAAGAATGGGAACTATTTTTACGGAAAATTTTAACATTTTTTTTCGGTTACCTACTCGTAAAGTCATCATCAGTCAAGCTCGTGCTGATAAGATTGTGTTAGAGACATATTATATTGCATGTTTGTGGCTTTGAACGAAGTATTTCTAAGTAATGTATAAAATAATAGAAACTATTTTTAACCGACTTCAAAAAGGAGGAGGTTTAGAATTTGTCGAAATCTTTTTTTTTTATGTATGTTCCCCGATTACTCGAAGACGCGTGGACCGATTTGAAAAATTACTTTTTTTTACGGAAAAAATATGACACATTTTTTTTCGGTTACCAACTCATAAAGACATCATCAGTCAAGCTCGTGCTTATAAGATTGTGTTAGAGACATATTATACTGCATGTTTGTGGCTTTGAACGAAGTATTTTTATGTACAAAAGAATGGGAACTATTTTTACGGAAAAATTATGACACACAAATTAACTGTTTGGTTTTTCTACCATTTTTAGGGTTCCGTAGTAATCTAGAAACGCTTTTAGTTTCACCATGTCCGTCTGTCTGTCTGTCCGTCAGTCCGTCTGTCTGTCCGCAGTATAGCTAGTGGCCGTTAGTACCAGACATTTGTAATCTGGTACAGGGATATATTTCAATCACGCCGTCACAGTGGTATGTAGTATAAAATATAGATTTTTTTTTTCGGTTACCTCCCCTACTCGTAGAGTCACATCATCACATCATCAGCCTGTGATATTCCACTGCTGGACGTAGGCCTCTCCTATTAACTATGCGTATAGACTTCGCATAGTTAATAGGAGAGCGCGTATAGACGCATTAGGAGGTAAATGCCTATAATCGCCACGCTGGGCAAGCGGATTGGCGATCGCAGTAATGTGTCCACTATGACGACGCGGCAGCCCATCATCAATATTTTAATAAAATAACGGTCAGTGACACTTCAATCCCTTAGTCGACTCTTACGACACCCGCAGGAGGAGTTGGGGTGGTGACAAATGTATTCTTACTGCCGTCACCACACGGCCACTCGTAGAGTGGGGATGTTTTTTTTTGCTGTAATTCTATAGTGTGAGGTATTATGAAAATTGACAAAATAAAAAGAAATAGTTTCATTATAAATTTATTTACCATTTCTAATTATTGTGATAAACACAGTGATTGAAACCATTTACCAAGCTACTTGTATATTAAAACCTGTGTTTGTAAGTGGATAACTGGGTCTATATTTAAGTCAAAATTGTTTTTTTGTTTGTTTTATTTTTAAACAGCAACATAGCAGTTTACGATAAAAACGTGCACTTTTAGGTCAGCAACTTGTTTACTACAGATTAGACAACTAAGGATGAATGTGAGTTAGAGTCAGACTATAGTTTTGTTTTGATCCTTGAAGTTGCTGCGAAAACCTTGTACCGGTGATCTGAAAACACGAAACACGTAAAATCAATATGAACCTCCAACTTCAGTGTATCAGATTTTGTGTACGAACATTCTGTGAATTTGACGGGTGTGGAATGTTTGTATTTCAGTTCCCTTTTAGTTTTTTCTGCGCTTTTGAACACAGTTAGGTTATGGGTAAATTGTCGATAGACGGGAGAGAATATTTGGGTGAAGGGTTTTTTTAAAGCTACATGCAGTACTTTAGTTCTACTGCAGGCCATCCTGCAATCTTATACGATAAGTAATAAATTTGGCCGTGTGGTGATGGCAGTAAGAATACATTTGTCACCACCCCAACTCTTCCCGTGGGTGTCGTAGGAGTCGACTAAGGGACTAAAGTGTTACTGATCATACACTTGACCCGGGTACCTATGTCTGAAAACTACGACCAAGACCAACGGGGGATGGGCAGCAGCATCCCTAAAGTGCGGTGGAGACACTGCGATCGCCAACCCGCATGCCAAGCGTGGCAATTATGGCAAATACCCCCCAAAATTATAGTACAAAAAAGGCCGCGGCCCCGAGGTTCCGGCGACCCCCGGTGCCCTGGTTATGGTAGCGGCCAGGGTGCTAGCGGGGTCGGGGGTGCTAAGAATCTCCGGCAAAGATCCGGCTACCACCACCGACGACCTCTGGCCCTGGCAATGTACAACACACGTACACTGCGGACCGACGAAAAGTTAGTGGAACTGGAGGAAGGATTGAGCAAGTTGCGTTGGGACATTGTGGGATTGTCAGAAGTCCGAAGAGAGGGCGAGGACACGATAATCCTAAAGTCCGGCAACTTGCTCTATTTCCGGGAGGGCGACCAACAGTCCCAGGGAGGTGTCGGGTTCATCGTCCACAAGTCCCTCGTAAACAACGTGGTGAAGATCGAGAGTGTGTCGGCTAGGGTGGCGTACCTTATACTCAGAGTATCTGAGAGATACTCGCTGAAGGTCATACAGGTGTACGCACCGACTGCGACACACTCCGACGACGAGGTGGAGGCTATGTATGATGATATCTCAAAAGCCATGCATAGCTCCAGAACCTACTTCACCGTTGTTATGGGGGACTTCAACGCGAAACTGGGCAAGAGAGATGGTGACGAACTGAGGGTGGGGCAATTTGGGGTTGGACGTCGGAACCACCGGGGCCATCTGCTGGCTGGTTTCTTGGAGAAGGAGGGACTCTACATGATGAACTCCTTCTTTAAGAAACGCGAGCACAGAAAATGGACTTCGATGAGTCCCGACGGTGCAACTAAAAACGAGATCGACTTCATCATGTCGACGAAGAGACATATATTCAACGATGTTTCTGTGATTAGTACGGTTAAAACCGGTAGCGATCACCGCCTGGTAAGAGGCACGTTGAATGTATGTCCTAAGCTAGAACGCTCGCGACTGATGAAGTCTACGCTCCGTCTTGCACTCCATCTCCAAAACCCCGAGAGCTTTCAGCTGGAACTCCAAAACCGTTTCGATTGCCTAGGCGATGACGTGGACGTATTCAACGACGGGTCTGTGGAAGCTGTCCATAGCGCTGGGTCTAAGTTTTTTAAGGCCCAGCGGACAAAAAAGACCAGAAAGCTCTCAGACTCCACTCAGAAGCTAATGGAAAAAAGGAGTGAACTGGTTCTACAATCCTCAGTTGATGCGACTTTATACCGGCAGCTCAACAGACAGATCTCTAAGTCCCTCAAACGCGATATGCGCCAATTCCGTACCAAGTGTATAGAAGAAGCCATCGAGCGGAACAAGGGCTCTAAAGTTTTTGCAAGGGATCTGTCTGTTGGGCAAAGCCAGCTCGCCAAATTAAAGACTGAGGATGGTAGAATCGTCACATCCAGATCTGAGCTGCTGAGTGAGATAGAGAGTTTTTATGGACAGCTGTACACGTCAACTAGCAGACCCGAAGTTGATCTAGCGGAAGACCAGAGCTAGACTGATCCGACACTATACAGAAGACATCCCGGACATCAGCCTGTGCGAGATTAGAATGGCTCTTGAACAGCTCAAAAATAACAAGGCGCCTGGGGAGGACGGAATTACAGCTGAGCTTCTGAAGGCGGGTGGTAAACCGATCCTTATGGCCCTTCAGAAGTTGTTCAATTCCGTCTTACTGGAAGGGAGAACGCCAAAGGCATGGAACAGAGGTGTGGTGGTACTGTTCTTCAAAAAAGGTGACAACGCTTTATTGAAGAACTACCGACCCATTTCACTTCTGAGCCATGTCTACAAGCTGTTTTCAAGAGTCATTACGAATCGTCTTGCACGCAGGCTTGATGACTTCCAGCCTCCCGAACAAGCCGGTTTTCGAAGAGGTTTTAGTACCGAAGACCACATCCATACGCTTCGCCAGGTTATACAGAAGACCGAAGAATATAACCTGCCCCTCTGTTTAGCGTTTGTGGACTACGAGAAAGCCTTCGATTCGATCGAAACATGGGCATTGTAGTATGCCCATGTTTCGATCGAATCGAAGGCTTTCTCGTCTCTCCAACGGTGCCAAGTCGACTACCGCTATATCGAGGTGTTGAAGTGTTTATACGAGAGCGTCACAATGTCAGTCCGACTCCAAGACCAGAGCTCGAAGCCTATTCTGCTGCAGCGGGGAGTTAGGCAAGGAGATGTCATCTCCCCTAAGCTGTTTACCGCTGCACTGGAGGATGTCTTTAAGACTCTGGACTGGAGAAGGCTGGGTATCAACATAAACGGCGAGTGCCTCACTCACCTTCGATTCGCTGACGATATAGTAGTCTTGGCTGAGACCTTGGAGGACTTAAGTACTATGCTCGTTGACCTCAGTAAAGCCTCCGAGCGAGTTGGTCTTAGGATGAACATGGATAAGACGAAAATCATGTCGAATTCCCATGTAGCACCAACTCCCGTAATAATCGGAGACTTTACACTCGAAGTTGTAGACGAATATATATACCTAGGGCAAACTATTCAGTTAGGTAGGTCCAACTTCGAGAAAGAGGTCAATCGTCGAATCCGACTCGGTTGGGCAGCGTTCGGGAAGCTACGACACATATTTTCGTCCAATATTCCGCAGTGTTTGAAGACGAAAGTCTTTAATCAGTGTGTGTTGCCAGTGATGACATACGGTACTGAAACGTGGCCGCTTACAATGGGTCTCATAAGAAGGCTCAAAGTCACCCAAAGGGCAATGGAGAGGGCTATGCTAGGAGTCTCTCTGCGTGATCGGATTAAAAATGAGACCATCCGCAGCAGAACCAAAGTAACCGAAATAGCTCTCCGAATCGCTAAACTGAAGTGGCAGTGGGCGGGGCACATTGCGCGTAGAACCGATGGCCGTTGGGGCGGGAAGGTTCTTGAGTGGCAGCCACGTACCGGAAGGCGTAGCGTGGGTAGGCCCCCCACAAGGTGGACCGATGACCTGGTGAAGGTCGCAGGAGTCCGCTGGATGCGGGTGGCGCAGGACCGGTCATTGTGGCAATCTTTGGGGGAGGCCTATGTTCAGCAGTGGACGTCTTTCGGCTGATATGATGATGATGATGATGATGAAGTAATAAATGCATGAGAGTGACAGATTCGTACAAAAAGTTATCGCTTATCGTATACGATTGCAGGAAAGCATCTTGGCTAGGCCTGCAGAAAATAATTATTGATCTCAACACTCACAATGCTCGTTGACATTCTGTATAAGTTTACTATATTTATATATTAACAATTTAATACCTACATTGCATCAGAATAATTTTATTTGTACCTAAGAGAGAGGCTGGTGAGACATTATCATTCAACTTTCGTCTGACTATACACGGTGTTACGCGAGCATTGCGAAAGATTTTAACTATGCATTCTAGACTATATTCAAAATAAACATAAAATATTATGAGACCTAATGTCAATTCCACCAAAAAAAAATGGTTTTTTTTTCCTTTTTTTTTAGGCCGATTTGAATACTTTTTAACATTTCCAGTACTTTTTATCGTAACAACAATTTGTTTAAATTATTTATTTCAATTTTTTTTTTAGGTAGAGGTTATTTCGTCAAGTCTATTCGTATTTTTTTATTGTCTGGCAAAAGGTGTGGTAATATTAGAACACATTGTGGTAGCATTGTAATCCAAAAGAAGTTAAATGACGAGTTACGTCGAAAAACTTATTGCGAAAAAGGTTGATTATCTCTGAAACAGCATTATTAGCTCAAAAATAGCATCATTAGCTATACCGATATGAGAAATAGAATTGCAACATTCATAATCGTAAATCATTCTACTAAATTGAAATATGTTAAAAGTCCATACCGAACCGATGTCTTCATTCCTCACAATTAGAGGAGCGATGTTAAAACTTTTCAGACTAACAAATCTCATCCTGAGTTGGGGATAAAAGTGGTTAAGTGTGAGCCGTGCATAGTAAACAGAGAGGTAGAGTAGGCTCCTAAACAGTGTATAACAAAAACAGTATTGTATTAGGTAAGTAGTGATTGATGCATTACATGAATTATTAGTATCGTATTTAAGTATAAAATATCATCCACACGTAAATTGGGGACGGACGAGATTTTTTTCCTGCCATCGTATCTGTGGGGTGTCGTTGGATAGGCTTTTGTAAATAAATAAGGAGTTTAATTGTATGCGACGTGTACCGCGTAATCACTAGATCAATCAACTATTGATCAATAATAATTCGATTAATGTATTTCAATCGCAGGAGATATAAGGACAAAAATTTTACTTGCCGTGTGGTGATGGCAGTAAGAATACATTTGTCACCACCCCAACTCCTCCTGCGGGTGTCGTAAGAGTCGACTAAGGGATTGCAATGTCACTGACTATTATTTGGTAAAAGTTTGGCAGTAGCGTCATCAATGTCATCATAGTGGACACATTACTGCGATCGCCAATCCGCTTGCCCAGAGTGGCGATTATGGGCATTTACCTCCTAATGCGTCTATACGCATTGTTAATAGGAGAGACCTACGTCCAGCAGTGGACTATCATAGGCTGATGATGATGATGAGATATAAGGACTCAAGCAATTAAAGACTGAAAACTTTACTGAAGGGCTGCCTCTACACTCTCTGAATGCAGTGTGAAGGGAAATATATTTGTGTATCACTTGAGAATTGAACCCTAAACGCATTACGCCCGGGAAAGTGAAAAGGGTTCAGTGCCCCCATGACTACTGAACTTGAATTGGTATACCTTACGGCGGCACTTTAAAAGATCTGAAAAGTGCCTTTGTTACTTTTCTCCGTCTGTATTCTTGAAAGGTTGCGAATGTTCAATTGTTCTCAAGGTTTTCTGGAAGCTAGATAAGTTTTTTAAACTTGGAAAATTACACGAATCCTTTAAATCTTACAAGTAATGGTACCCAACAGTCCGGCTCCAATATGATTGATTTTTATACAATATGTTATAGAGTAATAAAAAATAACTATCTCGCATTTTCTCTAACTGCCCATACTCATCCTTGTTGGGAGAATTTGTCCTTCAAGGTCCTGAAAAGTGACCAAACCCTTTAAATTCTTCAAAAAGATATGTTCAAATTTATTGATAATAATGACAATTTATTACGGAGTTGGGGAAAACGCTGTCAGAGGCAAAGGGTGACCATAGGGCTGGCTCATTTCTTGGCCAGAGGTTAGGCATTGCCATCCAGTGAGGAAATGTGGCCAGTGTTATGTGCATTCGTCCAAAGGGAAGCGACTTGGGGATGAGGTGGTTTAGTTTAGTTAGTATTATTTTCGTTTTAGTTCGTTTTAAGAATGTTTTGTATCTTTTTCTATGCCTTTTATCATGTAATTAAATTAATTACCATTTTTTTAATTTATCAAACATGACACACTTATATAACGTGTTACACCACCTACTTGAAGGGGGTGATTTGGTAGGTGATACTGAACAACTTTTACATTTTAGCTTTTCATACATTATGTCGAAATAGGTCGGTTACAATGTATGAAAAAGACAATTTTCTTTAGATTTCGTGATTGGCCCCATAGTAAAAGTTGTTCAGTATAGCCTACTAAATCACCCCGTTCAAGCAGGTTTTCAGTGGGTGGTGCAAAACCCTGCTTTTTATACCTACCTATCGAAAAAGTAATGTCTTCGTTATTCCACACATTTTCTATTTAATTCGGGAGCCAGATAAGCCTATAACTATAACCATGTATTTTCGGAAACAATTTAAAGTTTGAGGTGATAAAATAGAATACGAGTCCATTTTTTTCTGTTTTCTCTGTTCAAAACTATCTTGAGATTCCTTTCTGAATACCTATAACATCAGGTCATAGTTCTGAAGTTAGACTAACACTTTAGCTACTTTTACTTAAAGAATGTAAAAATTTACAATAAGAAATTCTCCAAATTGTAGAAATGTTCCAGGAGTTTATGACAAAAACTTTCATGATAATCTGATAGAAGTTTTCACATGATGAGAATGATTCCATAAGACCTGTGTGGAAAATGTGCTATTAATAATTATTATACATTTACTCGTATAATTACTTTACATTACATGCAGTACCGTCAAAGGCAAAATGAGGTGTATATAAAAAAGCTCAAAAATACGCCCAGTGCACTGTAATTTTGTGTAATGATAACCTCGTATTGTAAGAGGATTGTTTCGATATATTTTTGCACTTGTCTGTACATGATGGGGGTAAAATGTTCTGGTTATATTACGATACAACCATACAATTAAAAACTAATAAAACATTAGAACATTAAAATATAACATATTGTTTATAGTACAGTCCAAAATGTATGATAGGTTGTTGCTTTGCTTGTATGTCAGTTCCCGAGAACATTGCCTATAGAAATTCCGCAACGTATAAAACGTATCTTCATGCATTTCTACTTTAATACTGCGATGTAATAGAAATGAAGAATGCATTATTTTATGAAGAAATTGATGTGGCTGAAGCTGCCTAATGCATTTCAAAGATGCACATTGCATATCATAGGATACGAGCATGACGTCAAGACAAAGCTCCACTTGCTTTTTGCATTCAAATAAGTATTCTAGTGCAATATTTTGCACGAGTATAACTCGAGACATCCGAATGCAATCTCAGAGATTGTCGTCTGCACAGTGGTGAATTTAGTGTACCATTTCTGAGTATTTAGTGTTTCATTAGTAATATTTTTTTAATTTTAAAACCATCATACATCCTTAGTTACCACTTTCTTCGATTGCATATTACAGTTTTTGTAAAATAAAATACAAATACCTTTGTTTTTTCAAAGTCTAACGATTTTACATTCAGGTAGAAATCCCAACAAGCACTTTTGAATCGTGAAACAAAATTAAATCTAATTTCGGATCTACAATTATCTGGTTTAAAATTAATTATAGCTTATGTTATGTTAGAGATGTTAAGCCTGTTAAGTCCTTATATTATAAATTTAACGGTTTCCAGGAAGTCCAAAAATTTTTCCTATATAAATAAATATATAGAAAATGAAGTTTAGGAAAACTTAACTTTCTATACATGCCTGTGATTACTTAAAAAACTATATGAATAATATCCATAAACTTTATTCATTATTTGATAAGCCAAACATACAATGGCTGTATTAGTAGTTAGATTATTGTTGTTTGATGTAATGTTGTTATTTAATATATTATTATATATTATAATGATATAATATTGTGAATAAAATGTTAGTCACTTTCAATTATTTCTTTTGGTAATTGAATTTGGAACTGCATAGGTACTAATAAAGTGTAAACATATTATGATACCAATATCGGAAGGAAATTAATGTTGGTAGTTGAATAATAAATATAGTATCAGTGCTTGAAAGCTATCGTGGAAACACGGCTGCCGGCCCCACAGTGCACTTCTGCAACGGCTCGGTATAAGATTGCCCGCATTTGCATACGCCTCAATAATGTCGTTTTCTTGTTGGTTTTGAATTATTACGAAAATTAGAATGCAGACGTTTTACTGCTTTATTATTATGGGTGGGAGTATAAGTTTTGTGTGAAATTATACTCAATTGATATTCATGTTTATTGAGCATATAAAAAATAAAGTTTTGACTAGCTTACACAAAAAATGAACAAGAAAATAGTACATTACGACACAGTAATTCAAAACGAGTAGCAATGTTTTAACACACGACCGCCAGGGAGAGTTTTAAATCGACACGAGGTACGAATTTCGTTTTTGCACGTGTCTCGTACGACGTTTTTTAGTGAAGATGGTCCTCCGAAATTTTTGGACTTGACGTAAAATGACACTTCTCGCACTAGAACCTAAATAAAATAAGTAAAAAAAGTTTTAAGTTAAACGGTTTTTATTGCACCAAAAACTAGAAAATAAAAGTTTGTTATAACTAACCGTAGCTGCAACTTTCTGTAGATTACTCACGTGAAACTATTATCACTGTAGTTTTCCCAAGTCGGATGCTGAAAGTCACGTTTAGCCTCTATGTCAGTGGATTAAGCGTTACCTAATCGGAAACTTTTACTCAACTGAAATAAAAACGTGGGGCGTACGCAATTGTGATTAAGTCACTATAGTTATTTAAGAACACACATATAAATCAAGACAGCAATAGCGTAATAAGTGTTGTTCTGGCCTTGATAATAGTACATTGTGCATCAAGGGAGGTAAGTACGGAATTACTAACGAGAGTGTTAGAAGCCCGACGCCGTCAGGCGGAGGGCTTTTATGACTCGAGTTAGTATTCCGCTTACCGACCGTGATTCATACAATGTTTTTCATCACACTTGCCGACAAAAAAATTAGTTTGAAGACAAAATATTATTAAATGACGTACTGACATTTCTATTACTCCCTAGGGAATTTCACTTTTCTATTACTCCCGCTACGCGAGCAAGCAATGGCGCGCTTAGACAGCAAGTCTGATGAAAAAGCTATTTAGTGGACGTGATGGAACAGATGGATGATTAATTGCAAAATTAAAGCTCCAATTACATATTTTGAACTTGTATGTTTCTTTCTTCATAATAACGCCCCACGTTTTTATTTTAGTTTAGTAAAAGTTTCCGATTAGGTAACGCTTAATCCACTGACATAGAGGCTAAACGTGACTTTCAGCATCCGACTTGGGAAGACTACTGTGATAATAGTTTCACGTGAGTAATCTACAGAAAGTTGCAGCTACGGTTAGTTATAACAAACTTTTATTTTCTAGTTTTTGGTGCAATAAAAACCGTTTAACTTAAAACTTTTTTTACTTATTTTATTTTCAAGTTTTTAGTGCAATTGTCAAGTTAATTTCCGATACTATACCGATGTTGTTTGTAATATGTAATACAATTATGCATGCTAAGTAGCGTTTATACTCTCGCGCATTCATCACGAATCACGACACATATGTAAACGTAATGTACATTATTTTATGTGTAACGGGAGGCGAATCCCTGCTGAATAGATATTTTTAGAAATCCGACACCATTTTTTTAAATTTAATATCTCGATTGAAAAATAAAAACCAAAGGCTCGGCGTGGTTAATGTAAGGTTGAATGCCCGAAGTATCTCAAATGGACGTGTTATTCATACAAAAAGTAGCTTTGATAACAGAGATCTGACAATAAGGAATATATCAATCAATTTGGTTTATTGAGAATTTCAAGTTAAAATTTTTATACAAGTCCAATTTCGAGACTATAAAATATAAACTCATTCTCTGAGTCGACCAACCGAAGGACCGCAGGTCTGACGGAAAGTCCGACGCGAACCGTGGGCCTAAAGGGTCAATCCATGCAATCTATCAACCGGAGGGCCATAGGCCCGACGGCACTATGGCACGCACTACGTGAATCCAAGAGACTCACACTCTCTGTATATCAACTGGAGGACCGCAGGTCCGAGTGCACGTCCTACGCAAACCACCTGCGCTGTCAGCCTATCAACCGGAGGGCCGCAGGCCCGACAGCTGGCCCTACGCGAACCACTCACGCTGTCACTCTATCAGCTGGAGGGC
This sequence comes from Thaumatotibia leucotreta, assembly GCA_025490895.1. Taxonomy (NCBI): domain Eukaryota; kingdom Metazoa; phylum Arthropoda; class Insecta; order Lepidoptera; family Tortricidae; genus Thaumatotibia; species Thaumatotibia leucotreta. The sequence continues at coordinate 29,790 of JALPQI010031269.1, forward strand.
CGCAGGCCCGACCGCTCGCCCTTCGCGATTTACTCACGCTGTCACTCCATCAGCTGGAGGGCCGCAGGCCCGACGGCTCTCCCTATACGATCCACTCACGCTGTCAATTTATCAGCTGGAGGGCCGCAGGCCCGACGGCTCGCCCTACGCGATTCACTCACGCTGTCACTCTATCAGCTGGAGGGCCGCAGGCCCGACGGCTCACCCTACGCGAACCACTCACACTGTCACTTTATCAGCTGGAAGGCCGTAGGCCCGACGGCTCGCCCTACGCGAACCACTCACGCTGTCACTCTATCAGCTGGAGGGCCGCAGGCCCGACGGCTCGCCCTTCGCGATTCACTCACGCTGTCATTCTATCAGCTGGAGGGCCTTAGGCCCGACGGCTCGCCCTACGCGATCCACTCACGCTGTCAGTCTATCAGCCGGCGGAGGGACGCAGGCGCGATGGCTCGCCCTACGCGAATCACTCACGCTGTCACCCTATGAGTCTATCAGCCGGAGGGCCGCAGCAATGACATACGGTACTAAACCGTGGTCGCTTACAATGGGCCTCATAAGAAGGCTCAAAGTCACCCAAAGGGCGATCTCGCAGAGAGACTCTTAGCATAGGCCTGCTAAGAGTCTCTCTGCGAGATCGGATTACAAATGAGACCATCCGCAGCAGAACCAAAGTAACCGATATAGCTCTTCGAATCGCTAAACTGAAGTGGGCGGGGCTCGTCGCGCGTGGATTGCGTGGAACCAATAGCCGTTGGGGCGGTAAGGTTCTCGAGTGGCGGTCACGTATCGGAAGGCGCAGCGTGGGTAAGCCCCCCACAAGGTGGACTCGTGACCTGGTGAAGGTCGCTGGATGCGGGTGGCACAGGTCCGGTCCTTGTGGCAATCTTTGGGGGGGCCTATATTCACCAGTGAACGTCTTTCAGCTGATATGATGATGATGATGATAATTAAATCCGTATGTTTCTACCAAATATCTAAAGCAGTACTGCAAAATCTACATATCGCTAAACCTAGCGATTGTGGCAGGCAGTAACACTGGAGTATCAGATTTGAGGAGTTGGATGTTAGTATTAAATTCGCATGTTTCTACTTAATATCTAAAGAACTTCTTTAAAATCAATATATCGATAAAAGATAAACCTTGCGGTTATTGTAGGCAGTACTGCAGCATCAGGAGTGAGGAGTTGGAAGTCAAGATCAGGCTGTTAGTATTTGATTATGCCAAACATGCTATACTTTCATTTTCACGTGTCTAACACTCTTGGTTAAGGTAAGCAGTACGTCTGCAGCATCAGGCTTTGAGGATACAAGGATACAAATATTATAATATTGCATTGTCATGGGGACTTGATAAGAGTTCCAAATTTTATTGATTTCAGTGCAGTAGAAGTGGTCGAAAAATCGATCACAAGATTTGAAGCATCGACGACAGTTGATACGCGGTGAAGTTAATAAAAACCGTTTAAAAAAAGGCATCATCTGTACTAAAAAGGGCTAATAAATGTGTGATATTTTTAATGAACACCACCATTTTTTATTTGTAATTACAATAATTACTGAATATTTTATTGTTGCGACGGGTTCATTACATGGAATTTATTTAGAACGGTAACAACATTTCGAACATGTTTAAAAAATACGATGACAAAGGAATATGAATTTACTAATTAATATCAGTACGACCGAATGAACGTATTTTTTAAACGTCTCCTAACTTAGTTAGCAAGCTACGAACAAATAAAACATGGAAGCCGCACGCCATACTAAATTGCTTTTCAAAAACGGTCCTGATTCTCAGTTGACAAGTGTCACCACCTCTTCAATGCATTACGGTAATGAATTTCAATATCAAACTATAAAAACTTAAGCCGCCATTTAAAAATAATTGTGATTGGTCCATCAAAGTTTTGATTGGCTATACTTGTATTCTATAAACATTTGTCAAAGATGTTGCGCCGAAATATGCGCGGTGTTAATAAAAGCGCTATCTTCCGCCCATCTTGGCACAATTGAACAATTGCTTTTGGGGGCATTTTTGAGCTGGCGTTAGACGTCCATGTTATATATTTATGGTCGCAGTTAGCAAGCCAGCTAACTAAGGTGAGTTTGTCAATTGTCATGTTCGCGGATGATGGCTGTGCGGTTGTGAATGGGGATACTTTCTCTAGGGATAATAACAAAATTGCTCTCGAAAAATTTACTGAATGTATTATGTTATACCATGTTGTTGGCCGTGTGGTGACCGCAATAAGAATACATTTGTTACCATTCCAACTGTTCCAGCGGTTGTCGTTACAGTCGACTGAGGGATTGAAGTGTCACTGATTATTCTTTGATGGAAGATTGATGATGGGCAGCAGCGTCATCATAGTGGATACATTATTGCGATCGCCAAAGCTTGCCCAGCGTGGCGATTATGGGCATTTACCTATTAATGCGTCTATATACGCATAGTTAATAGAAAAGGCCTACATCCAGCAGTGGACTGAGATAGGCTGATGATGGGATGTGATGTTAATGTAAATGGTTTTATGATCAACCTTTGTGAAACTCTGATAACGCATTTTTGCCTCAGGGGGCAATACTCCATGCCTCTTAAAGTTGTCGTTGTAATTATTTGAGTTTGTAATTACTTTGTATAGTTGTTTTGACATGTTTTTTATCGCATTTACGATTTTGAATTTGAATTTGATTTTTATAGATTCGCATGCACTGCAAAATTATGTATGTAAATAAACACGACCTTGTACATAAAAATGTTAGAGCTGTGCTACATATATTTGACACTTCACGTAACTATACGAGGACCTATCTATCTTTTAATTTGACTGCTTGTTCTCGAATCCAAAAATTGTTGATGTTGACATAGATTTTTAATAAATATTGATTGCTGTTTGATAAAGCAGTAACATACTAGTTGTACATTTTTATTACGTTGGAGGTTGCGTTGTTAATGAAAATATCGTTTTTGAACGTGACTACAAATTTTTACCTTCATCAGATATCAGTTTGCTGCACTGAAATTAAATCGTAACGAATGTGCGACAATAAAATATGCCTTTTTGTTGTAAATGAAAAACAACTCCATAAATTCAGGCGCCCATTGCAAAAGGAAACTGCCATCAGCGTTCGATTATAAAAATTGACTGATTTTATCATTCGACATGTAACGTATCGCTTTCTGTTATCGTGAAATTGATCGATCGTTTAAACTTTATGTTGATACGTATGGCGTAATGATATACAGTGATATATTAGCTTTTCGGTTTTTAAAAGGACTTTTATGGCATATGCCGTGTGCGTAATGTTTTTAAGCGTGGTTGTAGATATGGAAAGTGCCACGCCGCTCGTCACGTGGTTAAGATAATGCGAGCCGATTTTTTAGACTTCAAGCGTTTCAATTTAGGTGTCGAAGATTGACGATGGGATGGGCAGCACCATCATCACAGTGGAGTGGACACACTACTGCGATCACCAACCCACTTGCCCAGCGTGGCATTTGTGTGAGCGAGTGAGTATGGGGTCTTTGTCCAGCAGTACATTGATTATAGGCTGATGATGTGTATTGTTTGCAAAAAATATCAAGAACCTAATGTTTAAGAGTCTAGTTTAAAGCCTAAGGCACTGATCTCACCGCGAGCTACTAAGCTATGAACTGTCGGCTATAAACACGAACAAAAGATACGCACTCCCGTGTAAATAAAAGAGACACAGCGATACTCGCCCATCTACCAGCCATCACCGCCGGGCGAGTATCGCCGTGTCTCTTTGTTTTTGCAAGAGAGTGCGTATCTTTTGCACGTACCAGAGACCAACGGCCCTACCGCGAAAAACGAAATTCGTAAATTTCGAGGATTTGTCTCGCTCACTCTAATCAAGCCTTCGTTCGAGTGACAGAGAAAAATCCTCGAAATTTACGAGTTTCGATTTTCGCGGTAGTAGGCGAGTGCCTAAGTGCCGAGTGTCAAGCAGTGCGTCCGGACTCCGGAGGGGCGTGAAGCGGTGTGTCTAGCGTCCAACGAGCGCAAAACCCGCTGCCCGCTCGAGCGGTCCACTCAGTTTTCATACTTACTGAACTATAGAAAGTGCCACAAATATGTATGAAAAGGTTCTAAAGACGCGGCCTTTAGAATCCTTACGTAATATCACTTATAATGCCAAAGGTCTTCATCACATAAAGGCATCTCAAGCGGAATCAGTTGCCAGGTAACGCTAATTAAATGAAACGGGAAGGCGTGTTTACTTTGTCTGCGTTTGTTCAGGGAATAGTTTAATTCGTTACCTGATATCTGCGCTTTAGGGCGGCCGTGGACGGATTGTTTTTGAGTCTCAAATATTTGTGTAGCTTTTGAGAGTTGCGTTTGTTTAAGTTGCATTTTCTTGAAGTACAATTAAAAGCTTAGACATTTTACTACTAAGAGTTGTATACCGGTATATTTTGAACTGTTTGTTTGCAAATCTACAATCTACAGAAAAGTCTGTCTCCAGTTTTGCCGTCAAAGTAAAAGTGAACTTTTTTATTTAAGGTTATCTTATTTTAAGGTACACAGAAACTTGATTTGAAGTGTTTACAGGCCATAATTCCGTAAATATGAGAGATATCAGAAAAATTTTAACTGATATCGAAAGTACGTTACAAAACGAGTAAAATTACACTAATAACTTTTTTGAAATATAATCAGAAATATCCCAAATGTTAACTTCAAACCCTTCCATACATTTAGTAGAAGATAACAAACTTTTCATTTAAGAATAAATGTTAGATTAATTATTTCATAAACGGTAGTATTATTATTTTATTACAATGTATTCATACAAATAACGAATCTCTAACAGTTTTATCTCTTACGACACCCGACATTCTTTAAGGCTGTAAGTCGTCATACTAAATGTATGGGAGCGTATTAACTTAGTACCTATTTTTAGTATTACTTCATCTATGTAGAAAAAGTTATTAATGTAATTTTAGTCGTTGGGTAACGTACTTTCTATATCGGTTAAAAGTTTTCTGATATTTCTCATATTTACGGAATTATGGCCTGTAAACACTTATCAATTACACCCTGTATAAAAGGTAACATGCTCAGAAATTCTGCCTTGACTCCTGTGACTAAAACTAGGTTCCCTAAGGAGCTGAAATAAAGTTTGCCGTGTACAGGAGTGCCATGAATTAGCTCACAGAGGACGGGCGGACTTTCGTTTTGGGTCGAATAGTTTTTAGAGATAGTCGGTTTCGATACAATATATCTATGATAAAGCAAGTGTAGTGCTCTCAAACTTGCAATGAAATAAAAAATTGGAAGTAAATTCACAGCATACGACCAAATATAAGTCGAAGACAAATAACGAAATAAATAATAATAAATAAATAAATAATAAATAAATATCTTGCCGTGTGGTGACGGCAGTAAGAATACATTTGTCACCACCCCAACTCCTGCGGGTGTCGTAAGAGTCGACTAAGGGATTGAAGTGTCACTGACCATTTTACAAGATTGATGATGGGCAGCAGCGTCATCATAGTGGACACATTACTGTGATCGCCAATCCGCTTGCCCAGCGTGGCGATTATGGGCATTTACCTCCTAATGCGTCTATACGCATAGTTAATAGGAGAGGTCTACGTCCAGCAGTGGACTAACATAGGCTGATGATGATGATGAAATAAATATCATAGGACATCTTACACAAATCGACCTAGTCCCACGGTAAGCTCAATTAAGGCTTGTGATGTGGGTACCAGGCGACGATATATTTATATATGTATATCGATATAGATAGATACATACCCATAGATACTTACATACATAGACATCCATGACCAAGGAACAAATATTTGTGATAAATAAATACACAAATAATGCCCTCGCCGGGATTCGAACCCGGAACCTCCCGCTTCGTAGGCAGGGTCACTACCAAATACTTATACCTATTAAAAAAATATCATGTAATTTATTTTTTTACTGTTTGTAAATTACTCAGTGACTTTGGTGACATTAGTTCTGTTACTATAAGGGTTCCGTAGTAAACAAGGAACCCTTATAGTTTCGCCATGTCCATCTATCCGCAGCATAGCTCAGTGGCTGTTAGTCCCTACTAGAACTTTGCAATTTAGAACAGGTATACATATTAATCATGCCGACAAAGTGGTAGAATAAAAGCTATAAAAATTGTTTTTCGGGTACCTCCCCAACTGGTGAAGTGGTGATGTTTTTTTATTATTTTCTGTAATCCTATAGTGTGGGGTATCATTAAATAGGTCTTTTAAATAGAACAAGGGTCATAAAAGAATGTTTTTTTTCTAAAGTCAATATTTTCGGAGAGAACCGCTCCAGAGTGAAAATAAATTGTGTGCAGCACCCAACTACATTTTGATCCGCGAGTCCAAAAAATATGAAAAAATCATGAATGGTGAACGTATACCTAGAATACTTTATTTGTAAAATATTCCACTTTGTCTCTTGCTGCAGAGCTGCTTAGACATTTAACTCGTATAAAGTTACAAGCCAATTTCATCCTTATTTTAAGCGACAAAGTGGGACGCTTTACTAAAAAGCCGCCTTTCATGTGAATGACAGCTTCATAATTGATATTTGATGTACTAATTTACAATTTATGAATCGACGATTCGAAAGTGATTGTTTCTAGGCCTACTTGAATAAAGATAATTTGAATTTGATTCAACTGAGGGAATTTCAACTTAAATTTGCGGCAAGGTTAAATCCCAGATGACAGATCGCAGACAGTTTAATTATTTTAAACACAGGTTTGATTAATTTAATATAAACAAAAGATAATGAAGAATATTTTAAACTGAAATTGTAATTTCAAAAACTTTAATTATTTCTTGAAAATCCTGCGGGTTTTAATTACCAGTTTGCATTAATAATGTATGCTAAAATACATAATAATTATTAAATATTTACGAAGTAAATTACTATAATACCTATACAGGATGTCCTTAACCATTGGACAAAGCCGATATGTACAATATGTGAAATATACGGATATTTCACATATTATACTTATTTACAAATACTAGATCATTTATTTGTAAGTAGGTTGTCAACCTACGTGGGGCTTCAGGTTTTGTCCAATAAATAAATAAATATCTTGGGACATCTTACACAATCTCCAATGGGTAGGTCACGCAGTATATTTTTTAATACCAGTATTTACTCGATTTTTTTTAAATTGAATCGCGGGTCCCCCTGTGCCCGGGGCCCTTAGCATATCCTACTTTTGCTGTTAGGTTAATCTGCCACTGAGACTAGGTACGATCCAAAGTTAAAAATCTTCAGTATATTCAGCATCCGCAGAAACCCTAATTACCCTTCAAAAATCCGTACTAATGTGCCATTACGACGCATCGTGTACGACCTGCCTATTTGGCTAATGACGACGCCTGTAATGCGACCGGGGGATTACATAATGATCGTTTTCCCAATTATTTGAACGGCCCAAGGGCGATTCTGTAGAAATATCTTCGATTGAGAGGCTATAAGCCATTCCAACAGGTATCGTAATTAGAATAAAATAACTTGGCTTTTATCGTATTGTTGGCGAAATTGCCTGAATTGCTTTCGGGAAGAATTATTTTTTACGTTTGAAGTGAAATTGTAATTGCGGTATTTTGGGCCCCGTTTATACATTTCCGATTCAGCTGAGTTGGATATCAAGCTAATTGATTGTTGATTAAAACACAGAAACAGTCGTACACTCAAGTGCACGAACATTTCCACTTATAAATATGTCACGACATTTTTATTACACGACATTAAAATGCACTGGGACATATTTTTCAGCTTTATATTATTATATATACACCTTATTTTGACTTTACAACATGTACAGTCAACCAATTGGAACCATAGAAAATTCAGGAATTTAGACTCCTTGTCAGTTTATAAGAATTCTTTTTACTAGGTACTTGTCATTTTGACATGGTTAGAGTGGCCTAAAGTTCCAAGGGTTGAGTATACACGTTCGTATAAATCAAGTTCAAATGCATATAAATATTAGTAAATATGGTAATCTGTACCTGCCGTAAGGTAAGTCATTTGACTAAGTGTTTTGATGTTTTTGACTACATGCTTGTGGTGACTGTACCTACATCATACCCATTTACCAAGCCTATCTACCAATAAAGATAAACTAACATTTATATAGTTTGAACGCAGAAACAGGAATTAAGATTCCGGTTCCTGTCTCTAAATAGCTGACTTATCTGGAATTCCCGTTAAATCAGAAAGGAAAAGAAAAAACATAAAGGAAAAAAACATACTCCGAAGTGCATTCTTACTATCACAAAACAGAAAAAACAGTAGAAGCGTAATGTAAGCGCAGCGCGTGTGGCAATAGTAAGCAGCGCAAGGCTTACCTGCACAAAAGTTAACCACAGTAGGCCGTCAGTTCTCTAAGCGCGCTCACGTGAGATCGTTTTCGAATAAATCCGAAAAAGAATGTGCAAATATGCCTTTTTGTGCCGTTTTGGGATGTAAAAGTAACAGCCAGAAGTCAAACCTCACAATGAAGGTATTTCATACCACCGGAAATTCTTAATTTGTAAATATTTTAATATTTTCTAAAATATTTCGTATTCCGCAAGATGTTTGTACTACATTAAATAAGAAACAACTTTATGTGCGAATAATAAGGTCGTTTTTTATTTGGCATGAAACTATGGAAATTTCTAGAATTTCGGAACGATAGGCTGAGTAGCGGCCAATGCGAGGAAAGGGTCCAAAAACGTATCGATATCGATATTTTATTTCGTTGATATACCTACATTAGTTGTCTTGAGCCGATTAAGTGAAAAAAAATTAAACATGTTCTCTATAATCTTTATTTATTTAATCGGGTTTCCGACTGTCATCGTCATCATCATCATCATCTCAACCTTTTGCTGCCAGCTGCTGAGCGTAGGCCTACGTATCATCATATTATAATATTGTGGATATTAAGGTTTCGTGGCCAAATCATAAATTCGCCATGTCCGTCCGACTGTCATCGTCATCATCATCATCATCTCAACCTTTTACTGTCAGCTGCTGAGCGTAGGCCTGCATGTCATCCAATTATAATATTGTGGATATTAGGGTTTCGTTGCCAAGTCATAGTTTCGCTATGTTCACCCGACTGTCATTGTCGTCATTATCATCATCACCTAAGACTACTACCTTACCTACTGCTTAGTATAGATCCCCACATCCTCATATTATAATATTGTGAATGTTAAGGTTCTATTGTCAAATTATAGTTTCGCCATGTCTGCCCGTCTGTCATTGTCATCATCATCATCATCACCATCTCAGCCTTTTGCTGCTAGCTGCTGAGTGTAGGTCTGCTTATCATAATATTGTAGATATTAAGGTTTCGTTCCCAAATCATAGTTTCATCATGTCCGCCCGAATGTCATCATCATCATCTCAGCCTTACTTACTGTGAGCATGAGCATATCCTAATATTATAATATTATGGGTGTGAATTTTAAGGTGGCGTTCTCAAATTATCGTTATCATTGTCTGCCCGACTGTCCACTAGTTAGTATTACCGTAATTACCTCCCTAGACACCCAATGTACTATTACTTCATATATACATAATTATATATATTTTATCGATATAATACCGACTCTTGCACAGCACTATGACGCTCGTTAGCCATAACGTACAAAGAGCAGCCTATCTCTTTTACTCTTGGGAAATGCCACGTATGTGGGAGAGAGAACAAGGATTCGCCATCTATTGGGGAGTTGCTGAACTATTGAGTTTTAGTTATAAACAGACTTATGCTACTCGACGCTAGATGGCAACACTCTCTTTGCAAGTTAGTAGTAGCAAGCGAAACGTCGTAAGTAATAAAACGAGTAGTATAATTTTGCTTTTGTCGCATTCGAAATAAAGTTTATTTTTGTATAAGATTTTATAACCAATAAGCTTTCAGATACTTCTGTGTGTATGTTTGCGCCAGTGTGAGTGTGGCGACATCGGTTCTCTCGAGAATCGGGGTATAAGCCGCTTCTACCTTATTTTTTGTTCTGTGCTTACTATTAATTAGTGGAAATGCGTTATGATTCACTTTACCTATCGTTTTCAGGGTCCCGTCTTTGGTGGAACCTTATTATTAAGCTTTCGATATTTAATTATGATAACTATACATATACCTACTACTGAAAAACTATGGCTGTTGCTCGTCGTATTTCAATCTTAAAAGCAAACGGCATACTGCCACCTGATAGGCCGGTGATAAACTAGTGGCCCCAATGAAGTTGCAAGTAATTAGCGATGGTTATTGCTATTATTTATTACGTGTAGCGTATGATTAACTTTAACTGTCTCATTTGCCACCTTCTTTGTAGGTTATCACGTTTTTAAGTCGAAAAGTGCTCGTCATGTTTCTCTCCATATATGAGGAGATTCTTCAAGAGCCAATCCCCATGGCCGCGCGATGAAGACATGGCGTCGATTGCTCATATACGGAGCGAAACCTGTCGAGCATTTTTGACTTAAAAACGTGAGGGTTACTTGCGTGAAATATCATTTTAGTATGAATGAGTCTCAACTCTTGCGGGTGTCGTAAGAGTCGAGTAAGGGGTTGAAGTGTCACTAACAGTTATTTAATAAAAGATTGACGATGGGCAGCAGTGTCATCATAGTGGACACATGTTTCATTTTTGTCAGCCTCCGTAGCCTAGTTTGTAGTGACCCTGCCTACGAAGCTGGAGGTTCCGGGTTCGAATCCCGGCGAAGGCATTATTTTGTGTATTTATTTATCTCAAATATTTGTTCCTTGGTCATGGCTGTCTATGTATTTAAGTATCTATATGTATCTCTCTATTATATATGTATATCGTCGCTTGGTACTCACATCACAAGCCCTAATTGAGCTTAGGTACCATGGGATTATGTCGATTTGTGTAAGATGTCCCAAGATATTTGATTTTATTTAAATTACTGTGATCGCCAATCCGCTTGCCCAGCGTGGCGATTATAGGCATTTACCTCCCAATGCGTCTTTATACGCATAGGTAGTTAATTGGAGAGGCCTACGACTTACGTCCAGCAATGGACTATCATAGGCTGATGTGTAGTTTTGTGTTTAAAATTATCTGTGACCCGCTTATTATAATTACGATACGGAACCCGCAGAGCGCTCATCCGACTCACGCGAGACCATTCTTTTTCCGTTACACACGCAAGCCACGTATCATCAAAGGGCCATTGTAAAATAAAACAATCGCCACATATTTGCACGTTGTTTTTTTCTCGTTCTTTCATTTGCATATGCAATTGCATTCTTTTACAGCAATTTAATAGTAAACCACTGTACGATGCGGTGGTAGAAATTACTTACAATTAGTCGAGATTGGGTCCTGATCCTGATATAGGCTCTGGTGAGCGAGTAAACAAAAGGAATACGGCGAGGTTTACGTATGTATACTGGATCGAAACATCAGGATGCTTAGCCAAGTTGCCAATCGCTTGCGCTTAGTAGCGTATCGTAGTTTTCCCTCTCTGTCACTCTTTCATATTAGTGCGACAAAGACAGTTAGCTGCCTTTCGTTTACGATTGACGATTACGCGCTAGCGATTGTCCTCATAATTTTGCGATATTGATTAATTCTTTTTTTATAGGAAGCTGATGCTTACCAATTGTTTCCATTTTAATTTGGTCAAGTTCTGACAATGGCACCCATGAGAAAACTAAGGTGGAGGTACTAGTACCTGACGCTGTACCAATACTCGTCATCATAGCTTGAGTTGCCATCGATAAGATAAAATCAACTATTAGGGCACTTAAACGATGATAAATGCCTTTAATGCTTCATATCCCAACTTTGTAATAATTAGCTTATATTTAAATTATTTGCATAATTTTAAGACATGCTGACGTTTATTAATATTTGATAAGTCGATAAAATAGTTTGGTCAATCCCTCTGACAGATTTTCGCTATGAAAATTCCGCTCCTTGATGATGACAATGCTGAGCCCATTATCAAACTTCAATATAATTATGACACTTCAGTCCTTTAGGCTACCCACGGTTACAGTTGGGGTGGTGACAAATGTATTCTTAAGTCGCGTTTCTACTTAGTGTTCTGAGCGAGCATTCACTTCTTCGTGGGCTGATGAACGAACATTTTGCTATGTGAAATCCTGTTTTCATCTGCCCAAAAACGAGCGGATGCTCGCTCAGAAGTCAGAACTACTCATAAAGCCATGTAATAATAAAAATAATGACTGAACAAGAGTATTACGACCTTTGTAATGGTAATGTTACTTATATTGACATGTGCCGTCAGTCACCTGAGATCTTATTCTTAAGGTTCTCTCACACTTGCCATTTTAATTATTAGTATGTATGAAAACGAAATTACCAAAAGCCAGGCAACTTCTACTATTGTTCCAAGTGACCTGTCGCAGATTGAGTGTATCTATAAGAAGGGGATGGACTATGCGACAGATATTGGCATGGCACGTACTCGGGCCGGAGGGAAATCAGGCGGGCACGAGTATGCTAATACAACTATCCTAGTATGATTATAATGAGTTGTATTGAGGAGAGTATAGAAAGTTTTAACAAATATTTGTTAAAGTTATCTGAAACTGACAATAATAATAAATATCATAGGAGTTCTTGCTAAAAAAGCAACTTAGTCTCACAATAAGCTTAATTAAACTTGTATTTAAATACCGGGCGACGATATGTTACATATTAATATTATACACTCACGGTCAAAGAATACGGGTCGAGTGTAATTTTGCTATCGAAAATACTACTGGGCTCATTTCAAAGTTTACAAATATTTACAGGATAGGTAGAATTATTATTAATATCAGATTATATTGTAAATTTCCTGACTTAATCATACAATCAAATAAAAAAATATATACAATATTGAAATGATTAAAATAAACCTATGATAAACGGATAAACTTGCGTATATTCATTAAATTTCACATCATCCCGTCGTTTCGAACACTTTACAGGGTTAAAAAAGTGTAAAGTGTTCGAAAAGTCGGGATGAAGTTGAATTTAATTAATATGACGCGAGTTTATCCGTTTATCATAGCTTTATTTCATAAGTAATTATCGCGGTAACCAAAGAAAACATCATTGAAATGATTTTTAAATAGGTTGGTGCAGGCAAAATTTTAGAGTGCTTAAAAAACCCCCAAAAGTGTATGAAAAACGGCCTTCTTAATCATGAATTGCTATTTTTATATCCACGAATTTATAAAACAATAAAGTTTCATATGTTTTGGATTCAATTCGAAAAAAAATTAACCATAATTTAAAACCAATTTCACAAATCACGAAAACAATTACACATCAAAAATTCGCCTAGAATCTGTAACTTACAGGCCATAAAAGCCTAATTACTTTTCTGAGAGTAATCACGGCCATAAACAACGAGCGATATCGGCCTTTCGTGCGTCTCATGCATAAGTATAAGGCCCAAGTAATTCGGAAAGTAATTGCGTCGGATTTATGACCTGTACTAGCAGTAATGTGATTGGGGTCAGGTATGGACGGATTGTGCTTGGACTGGACCTAGTTTCATTTCCTTGTGTTATATAAAAAATATCGTACGATATTCTTGCAAAATCGGCCTAGAAAACTCATTTCTTTGTGTTACCTGTATAAAAAAATATCGTGCGACATTCTTACGCAAATTTACCTAGTCGCACAGTAAGCTCAATAAAGGTTTCTGATGATTTTTGTACATGGTCTCCCCAAAAATGTACCAGGAAAGGTTGTTTTTACTACGACGGTGGTAAACAAGTATACTGCCCGCTTTATGGTAAGCAATTGCCATGCTATGAACGCCTGCAACTTCAGGGCATTCACATGCGCGTTTGTCTCGCTTCCGATTCCATCCAAAGCTGGAAAAGCTTTATCAAGAACCCCACACTGATAGCTAGAAATAAAAAGAATACATAAAAACTTCGATTAAAATTAAAATAATGTGCCAATAAGATGCCTTAGATATATTATGTGATTTACACATGTATAAATTTAAGGACATATAATTCACAAATTATAATTCGAGACACAAAGATCAAAGTCCCTGACATATTTTCTGATCTGACTGGCGGAATAATAAGAGTTCTGGTATTGTGGCCACATACTATTTATGTTTCCGATGATAATTATCACGCAATACACGCACTCGTATATCTCGGCAAAATCCAACATTCGGAATCCATGAAAATATTGACACGCCAACACAATGCTATTGATAGTGTAACCTTCACCAATACCCGGCCAATAAATTCGATACCGTTGGAAACCTTAAAAACGCTCAAATTCATACATATTAATACAAGGAGTAAACGTGCTGGGCTTTTTTATTGCTCGAATATAGCTACAAGCAGGGATCGGAACCGTTCTTCATTAACCATTTGATATTGTTCTTTAACCGTTATAAATTCCGTTCGTATTAGTAACGGTTAAATACGGTAACGGTTTTGTAAATGAACACAATATTTCTGGTTCACAATATTCAAGATGAACGGAAAAATTTCGTTCTTTCACATAACGGTTTTGACAAGAACATTATATGATTTATATGAAAGAACAAAACTTTTCTGGTTACCGTTACTACAGATGAACGAAAAATAAAGTTCCGTGAACCATTATTAAACTGTTCGCGATGACGTAAACATGCCGCCACTCGCTCTCTCTTTTCCACTCGAATATAGTTCGTATTTTTATTTCATTTGATTAGCCATTTAGGTTTGACGTGTGATATTGGCCGCATGATGAAAAAGGTTTAAATTGAATTAAGTGAAAGGATGCAATATGTGCTAGCAATTCTGGCGCCTCCTAGCGCCGTCGACGGGAAACTTGCCTGGAAATTGGTTACCTGACAACGAGTTGTTGACTGAGATGTCAATGTTTTTTCCGACATAATGTTCATATAATTTAATTATCATTTCAGTTTTGAGTATTAAGTTAAGCTGATGTCCAATGATATAGGTACATAACTATGTTTATAATGGTAAGTTTATGAACTTTCTGATTAGTAGATATTTCTTTCTATGTTAATTTTAGAGTTTAATGAGAAGGAGGTAAGACGGAGGAGTAAGACGCCCGATGTTGATCTACTACCGGCACCTGGCTTGTAATATGGGTTCGGCTCTTTGGTAATTAAATATATATACTTACTATAATAACCTGCATCATACTCCTATTACCTACGTAGTTATGGGTGCATCCCACTCGTCTGGAATAGTCAACATAGTGATAGGTACGATACGTGAATTGCTCAAGGAGACAGTTGCAGTTCCTATTATTTCCCTTAATGGAAACCCTATGCTTGGAGTCGCGTTCTATTGGCGTCAGGTGAGCTTAGCACAACTAGCAATATGGTGTTGCTGGCTACATTCCGCTGGACGCAAAATGACTTTGTCCCACAATTATGTATTTTGTTTTGTTATGAAATCATTATATCGTAACTGTGGAATGTCTTCTCAAAAGGGCTTATTTCCACTTTGTCAATAGAGATAATTTATCTTATGGAAACATAGAAAAAATAACCCTTATTGCAAGAGTGGAAATAAGCCCTTTTGAAAATACACTCCTTTAGTAGTGTACTTCTTAACCCTTTGCAAGCCGATCACGAACCTAAAGCTGAGTTTACACTTGCAAGTTATTGCCGCAAGTTTACAAAGCTTAAATGTAACTTTATAAAACGCGACCCAGGTCCATTGATTTAAGTAAAAGGGGTAGATATGGTACCAGGCGCATGAAAGTGTGCCATCGAATATAGGTCCCGGGACCTGTTTTGAATTAGTCGTGTGATGGCAGGCCATGTGTCAACAGCTTGTCAGGAGCCAAAATTTCTGGAACCGATAGTATAGTATAAAAGCGAAAATCATGCCTTTTTTACTGCTTTAACAGCTTCAAACATAAAAACAAAACTCACGGAATCACTTTTCATGCGTAAGTACTGTTTATAATTTGATAATATATTTTTTAGACAATTAAAATTTTAAATGATTCTTGTTTTTGAGTGAGAGAAACAGATAAATATCTAAAACCTACGAGAGTAACACGTACATCGTCACGCCATAACGTCAGCAAATAAATCCTGATCAACATGTATTTTTTAATTCCTGCGCTCCTAGTATTTAAAACGAATGTAACAAAGTTAAGTCTATTTTGCAATATTTATTTTATACATAAAATTAATAGCTAAATTAAAATAGCTACATTATGAAATTAAACATACATTTTCTTAGGTATTTTTGAAACTCTTTATGGATAGTGATCTACGTTTGATTATTTGCACATGGACATGATGTTTTTGTGTAATGCTTAGATACTTATGAATGTGTGAATGTATTTTTCCGTAAAGAATACTATTTTCTTCTTTTTCACTAGTGGGGCAAAGTCATTTGACCACAAGTTTTACCGTCATTCTTCAAATTAGCTGGTATATTGACTTTTAAGTGATAGTTTTGAGTAGTAACATTTGAAATGTTACTGTTCAAATGTAAGTACCATACATTAAAATTATTAATTATTTCAATGTATGTTCAATGTATGGTACTTACATTTGAGTAATTAATAATAATAATACCTCGTAGTCAGTATTATAAACCAGCAGCTTGCTCTTCAATACGGCCTTGTGGACGTTGAAGTCCCATACTGCCCATACTGCCCATACTGTAGTACACAACTGCACCAGTTCTCGAAAATGGTCGTGCCAGCACGCTCTATTGGGATCGACACCTATCATCACGGACAGGACTATTGTAGCCAAGCAGGACTATTGTAAGCTTAATATCGTGCTGGTAGATCGATCGCAGCGCGGGGCTGTGCTCGTCGACGTCTTAAGAGTCTCTCGCTAGATGGCTGAATCAAGGGTCATGTGCAGAAGGCGGTAATCCTGGACACGGCGCGGATAGTCCGTCGGTTCCTCTCTCTCTGCGACCTTAGCAGCTTGGGCCCGCCCCGTTGCCGGCGGCATCCTAGATTACGTTTTTATAATGTGTTTATATTTTGTATTTTATTTTGTATGTTGTATTGTATTTATTTTTATAACCGTATTATAGCAACTTAAGCCTAAAAAAATATTTGAATAAAGGAGATAATAATAATATTCGTTCATATAAATAATTGCACTATATTCACTATTAAACCATCTTTCATTTTAATTCTGTTTCATCATGAAATGAGTAGGTACTCGTTACTCGTATTGTTATTGATTTTGTTTTCCGACGCTACCGAACTAGCGTAAAAGGCGTAATTCCGATGATGCAACGGGCGTCGTAGTCGGTCCAGTATAAGTGAGACCCGAATGACCGTTGTAAATGTATGCAATCAGAGGTCAGCCCTTTAAATTGGCAATATCTAATCCCAAAACTCGGTAAGCGATGTACCAGGAGTAGCGGGATTGTTAGAAAAATTAAGATTAGAAAGAATATCGAGAGAATGTCTTGCTTGCACTAAGATCTAATTGCTATGTATATCTCTGTTGCTCCATGTGTATTGCGCAAAATATGGGGGTGTCGTTTGCACAACCACATAATTCGTATTATTTTATCTCTATTACGCATTGTGCACATAGACATTACAGTAGTGTCAAGGGGGTGTCACTCCGCGATTCCGTCGCGCGGCTACAAGTACATGCACAGCGCCCCGTCTCCGTGGTCTATTCAATGGTTGGCGCGCGCTGTCTCGGAACGCACGTTTAAATTTACAACGCTGGCTCGTCACGTATCGCGAAATGTATCGCTTGCAAATATTAGGATTATTTTATACATGTGCATCTTAAATGAAAATGCCGAAAATATACTGCATAGCAGCATGTTGCAATAATAATAATGTTAATTATCATGACGCGTTTTTCGCACAGCCGATGCGTCAGAGAGATACTAAAAAGTAAGGAACATAATAATACACTTATTACCTACATTCGTAGTAAATTAAATTCTCAGAAACTCAAGTCAATTACAGACAAAACGGTTTATTTTCGGACAAATTTGTCAGTAAAAAAGGGCACATTTAAATAAAGTTAAAAACCTTGTTCTCTCATACTTTTATTGAATTTCGCGCCTTTTTTTCTAACATATTATTTGGTTGTCTGACTTTATTCCCATAATATAAAATAGGTACATTGGTACAAATAAGAGAAAATGCCGTGTTACGTCTGCCTTACGATTGTGATTAAACCATTACTTATTTATGCTGCTTTTGTAATTAATGCGTAGGTACCTAACGTAATTCTTTATTTTTAAATGCATTAAGCAGATATATTAATTTCTGCACACCTCACATACTGTCTACAGATATTTTTAGAATGTTCGTGTTATTATCAGGATTATTCGGATGGATATTCACCTAAAGTTAGCGAAGTCGTGTTGCTATCTCACTCACACCTCAAACAATGCCTCCCGGGCACGCGCGGCCGAAGCACAAAGAAGGTGCCGACCGAGTTGAGACAAATATTTTTGAATCACGTGTATGAAATGCGTAGGTAAATTCTATAATCACGCATGAACTAAATTGTTGAATCAAGATGAATGCTATTAACGCCGTAGATATCATTGCAGTAATGTATTTGTCAGACGCCTCATAGCGCCGTTCGTTATTTTATTAGTTTTCAATAATTGACAACCCTGTTTTCGACGGCGTGCGGCTTATAAGCGACCTTTCCGTTACGCAATACGGCCCATTTCAGCTGCTCGCGTCGCCTCGCACGCCGTTTTGTTTGGTAATAATAATTGTGT
Organism: Thaumatotibia leucotreta; assembly: GCA_025490895.1. Lineage (NCBI taxonomy): Eukaryota > Metazoa > Arthropoda > Insecta > Lepidoptera > Tortricidae > Thaumatotibia > Thaumatotibia leucotreta. The sequence continues at coordinate 48,537 of JALPQI010031269.1, forward strand.
AGGTACATAAAAAGCCGGCATTTGTGAACATCAAAGCAGTGAAGCTTCTGTACTTTATATATTCTGTGGTAGTGTGTAGTATTGCGACGGTGTGGGTGCGGGTATGGCTTGCCGTGTTGACAAACTATGAGCTTCACTCATCTACCCCTTTTACTTAAATCAATGCCCAGGTCTAACCTCAGCTTAGCTCGTTACTTTCGCAGTTGTGAGCTTGAACTCTATTGACATCATAGTAAAGTTCAAATTTAAACGAACATTTCTTTGGCGAATGAAAGTATATTTTCTGTTTATCTGTCCATCCGTCTGTCTGTATGTCTGTTTGATTCACTGCCTGTCTGATTGTCTGTCCGTCCGTCTATCCGGTCGTTTGTTTCAGCAAAGAAACATGTTTCGACCAGATACTCGTAGTATTCGAAATGATTGCTTTTACAATTATTCTGGGTGTATTATTCTGGGTTCTGTAGTAAATTAGAAACTCTTACAGATTCGCCATGTCCATCCACCTGTCTGTCTGTATGGCTGTCTGTATGTTTGTCTGTCTATCAGTCTGTTTGTCTGTCTGTCTGCATGTCTGTCTGTCTGTCCGTTTGATTCCTCAAAATTATTGCTTTCTCAATTATTCTGGGTGTAAGTACTTTTTAGGATTCTGTAGTAAATTAGGAACCCTTGCATTTTGGCTCCCTCTGTCTGTCTGTTTGTAAGTCTGTCTGTCTGACGGTCTGTCCGTCTGTCTGTCTGTTCATCTGCCTATCTTTCTGTCTGTCTGTTTGTCTCTCTGTCTGCGTGTCTGTCTATCTGAACGGACTGACTATCTGTACGTCCGTCTGTCCGTCCGTTTGTTTCCGCAAAGAAACATATTTTGACCGGTTATTACTTGAAATGGTTGCCTTTTTAATTATTCTGGGTGTAAGTACTTTTTAGGGTTCTGTAGTAAATTAGGAACCCTTACAGATTCGCCATGTCCGTCTGTCTGTCTGTATGTCTGTCTATCTGTCTGTTCATCTGTCCATCTGTTGTCCGTCTGTTTGTCTGTCGGTATGTCTGTCTGCCCGTTTATTTCTGCAAAGAAACATGCATATTTCGCCCGGATATTACTTGAAATGTCTGTCTGTCTGTATGTATGTATGTCTGTCTGTTCATCTGTTCATCCCTTTGTCTGTCTGTCTGTTTGTCTGACGGTCTGTCCGTCTGTCTGTCTGTTCATCTGGCGATCATTCCGTCTGTCTGTCTGTCTGACGGTCTGTCCGTCTGTCTGTCTGTTCATCTGTCCATCTTTCTGTCTATCTGTCTGTGTGTCTGTCTGTCTGTCTGTGTGTCTGTATGTCTGTTTGTCTGTTCATCTGTCCATCTGTCTCTTTGTCTGTCGGTCTGTATGTCTGTCCGTCCGTCTGTCCAACCGTTTATTTCTACAAATAAACATATTTCGACCGGATATTATTTAAAATGGTTGCCTTTTCAATTATTCTGGCTGTAAGTACTTTTAAGGGTTCTGTAGTAAATTAGGATCCCTTACATTTTCGCCATGCCCGTCTGTCTGTCTGTATGTCTGTCTGTCTGTCTGTTCATCTGTCCATCCGTTGTCTGTCTGTTTGTCTGTCGGTCCGTCTGTCTGCCCGTTTATATCTGCAAAGAAACATATTTCGACCAGATTACTTGAAATGTCTGTCTGTCTGACGGTCTGTCCGTCTGTCTGTCTGTTCATCTGTCAATCTTTCCGTCTGTCTGTCTGTCTGTCTGACGGTCTGTCCGTCTGTCTGTCTGTTCATCTGTCAATCTTTCCGTCTGTCTGTCTGTCTGTCTGACGGTCTGTCCGTCTGTCTGTCTGTTCATCTGTCGATCTTTCTGTCTATCTGTCCGTGTGTCTGTCTGTCTGTCTGTCCGACGGTCTGTCCGTCTGTCTGTCTGTTCATCTATCGGGCTTTCCGTCTGTCTGTCTGTCTGTTTGTCTGTCTGACGGTCTGTCCGTCTGTCTGTCTGTTCATCTGTCGATTTTTCCGTCTGTCTGTCTGACGGTCTGTCTGTTTGTCTGTCTGTTCATCTGTCGATCTTTCCGTCTGTCTGTCTATTTGTCTGTCTGTTCATCTGTCGGTTTTTCTGTCTATATGTCTGTGTGTCTGTCTGTTCATCTGTCCATCCGTCTGTTTGTTTGTCTGTCGGTCTGTATGTCTGTCCGTCCGTGTGTCCAACCGTTTATTTCTGCAAAGAAACATATTTCGACCGGATATTATTTAAAATGGTTGCCTTTTCAATTATTCTGGCTGTAAGTACTTTTTAGGGTTCTGTAGTAAATTAGGAACCCTTACATTTTCGCCATGTCCGTCTGTCTGTCTGTATGTCTGTCTGTCTGTCTGTTCATCTGTCCATCCGTCTGTTTGTTTGTCTGTCGGTCTGTATGTCTGTCCGTCCGTGTGTCCAACCGTTTATTTCTGCAAATAAACATATTTCGACCGGATATTATTTAAAATGGTTGCCTTTTCAATTATTCTGGCTGCAAGTACTTTTTAGGGTTCTGTAGTAAATTAGGAACCCTTACATTTTCGCCATGTACGTCTGTCTGTCTGTATGTCTGTCTGTCTGTTCATCTGTCCATCCGTTGTCTGTATGTTTGTCTGCCCGTTTATGTTTGCAAGGAAACAAATATTTCGACCGGATATTACTTGAAATGATTGCCTTTTTAATTATTCTGGGTGTAAGTACTTTTACAGTCTGTCTGTTCGTCCGTCCGTCTGACTGTCTATCTATCTGTTGGTTAATCCTTCTTTCCGTCCATCTATCCTTGGATCCGTCTAGACATAGAAATAATTCTTAATAATCACAAAAAAAAACAATGTCCAGTAACAAAAAATAAAAATTAATTACGCGTTATTTCCGCAATTGTGATTAAGAACTCTGTTAACAACATTTTAGAATTCAAATTTAAACGAGCTTTTTTGTTACTGGCTGTGAAAACGTTAACACTTTTTCGTTAAAAAAAACTAGTTATGATCGGGCAAAGTTAAAATAAAAAAATAAAAAACCCTTATAATTTCGCCATGTCCGTTTGTCTGTCCGTTAGTCCGTCTGTCTATCTGTCAGCATACTCTTCTTAGCATGGTACTAGAGTGTGCCAGCGCTCTATCAGTCTTCATCTATCGTTTCGTGCGTTTGTCCGTCTGTCTGTCCGCCCATTGCTTAGATCAGAGACCATTTACAATTTGTTGTAGGTATACATATTAGTTAAGCCAACAAACTCGAATAATAAATATCCAAAAAAAAATCTATTGGAGTTCCTCCTCTATACGTGAATACAATGTGGGGTATCCGTGAATAGGTATTTCAAAAAGAGTAAAGGTATTTTCCAAATTCACTATTTCGAAAAATATGAAAAATATCTTACATATTTGGCTTAAGGAATGCTGATAGATTAGATAATACTAACTATCCTGAACATAATTGGTCTAGCCAGTTTCGACCAACTACGGAACGCTATACTGAGCATGGATATACATGCACTTGGCCGGTTTTTTTCTTCATGCGTTATTTTTAGGATTTCGTAGTAAACAAAAAACCCTTATAGTTTAGCCATGTCCGTCTGTCTGTCCGCAGCATAGCTCAGTGGCCGTTAGTACTAGAATTTGGTACAGGTATACATATTAATTATGCTAACAAAGTGGTAGAATAAAAACTTTGGTGGGCTGTGGGTTTAAAAATAAAACCATTTCGAACGTAATCGGCCCAGCCGTTTTCGAATAACTACGGAACCCTATACTGAGCATGGCCCGACATGGTCTTGGCCGGTTGTTTGATATTGTATTCTCGCCATTTTCCGCAACTCGACATCTAACGTGCCTATTTGCGTGATCCCAACGCTGGCCAAATATTTTGCTGCCGCAATATTATAATTAGGCTTAGGACTTTTCATAGCATATCGTGGTTCTAAAATCCATGGAGCCGCTATGTGTTAAATTTTCGAAGTCAAAGTCAAAGTATACTGTAATATTAAATATAATAATTTATATCTACTGTCACATCGTTATGAATTAATTTTGATCGAACGTAATTATTTTTAAAAATCGAACTTGATTTCATAAAAGGTGCATACGAAATTAGTTATATCAGAAACCATAAAAAAACTAGACAATTAGGTTCAAGACAAACTAGAAAAAGTCTTAGATCGGTCTTAGATGAAAATGGCGAAAGTATCATGTTGTTTTTCTCGAAAGTTTCGAATCTTTCGTATAAATTACATGTAACTTCCAAACAAAAAACAAAACTGACGTTGGTCGACTTATACGACTTAAGGTACACCCGGCTAAGATCGGATGACCGAAATAACTACTGAAATAGTAGTATTTTTTCCTCACTTGCTATATTATGCATGACACCATTTCACCCCGCCCCTCTCGCTCTCGCTCAGCCGCATCAGTCCTGAGCTACGAACGTTTAAAAAAAAGTTATTTTTTCGAGAATTTTTGGAGATTTCATCTTTAACAGGAAGCTATGCACCTTTTACTCCTTACTTTAGAGTTGAAATGAGATACTAGTCCGATCATAAGCCAAGAAGGTTTTTCGATTGGGTGTCTTGGAAAAAAAATAGTGCAAGTTTGACTTTACGTTTACTCCTAAGCTATTCCTTGAGTGGCATTAAGTAAGTTTATATTGAAAGCTTGATTTTTTTATCACGTACATTACACATCTGCAGGTAAAAGTTAGTGAGAATAAATTTATGATTTTTTTTTGTGACATCCTTTCAACTCACCAAAAAATAGTCCGGTCCTTAATCTTAGACTTATCTTTAAGTTCTTTTGTATGTCAAAAATAAACGTCGTTAATGTCGTGTTCTCGAGGTATCGTGGTATTTCTTTATTATGGTACCTACATTATGTCATAGAAATCAGGGTTCTGATTAGGTATGAAAATAACACGAAAGAACAAAAATACAGTATCATCTTTCGTTACAGAGCTATGATTTAACCTTTCGCATCTTTCAGTGTTTTACGAGTAAAATACTTTTTTTTCGCATTATTTTATTGAGTTATGATACTCCGAATGTATTGGCTCTCGTACAAACACGTGACTTTTCATTTTGCTCAGACTAAATCTCAATATCAGTTGACAGGAAACAGTTTGAAACAGTTTAAATTATTAATTATGATAAAATACTTATAAATTGGAATCATTAATCTATGCTCTATGTGATGTCAACGTGAAGTCTATTTACTTCAAAGGTAACGTAAGTTTTGTTTCTTGATCGGAAGTTACATGTAATTTATACGAAAGATTCGAACCTTTCGAGAATAACAACATGATACTTTCGCCATTTTCATCACTATTTCCGATTTAAGACTTTTTCTAGTTTGTTTTGAACACTAATAGTCTAATTTTTTTATGGTTTCTGATATAGGTAACTAATTTCGTATGCACTTTTTATGAAATCAAGTTCGTTTTTTAAAATTAATTACGTTCGAATAAAATTAATTCAGTAACGATGTGACAGTAGGTATAAATCATTATATTTAATATTACAATGTACTTTGACTTCGCAAATTTTACACATAGCGGCTCCAAGGATTTTAGAACCACGATATGCTATGAAAAGTCCTAAGCCTAATTATAATTACAAGAGGTTGTATGTTACATTTTTTCATATTACCGTGAAACTAGCCAACATTGGCCGCTTTTTTCGGAAATCCTAAAATATCTCAAAAAAATTATATTAAGCCTTGTAAGTTTTTTCTGCTCAGCATGTGCACTGTGATCGTATCGTACGCATCGGCTCACATGAAGAAATAATTTTTAGATTGTCATTTAGATCAGGTTTTTGTCGTTTTAAGGTGCGTGCAAACCCCCGTGTATATGCCCGCTCTACGAAATCACCCAATCACGTTTTTTGTAACGATCAAATTTCGTAGAGTGGGAGGTTAGAATAGCGAATGTTCTTTTGGTCTGAATGCACCTTTGGAGGGCGGGCAAAGTAATCTCGTTTTAGGCCAACATTGCCCACCTCAATTTAGTGCTTAAAAATAGCTCGTATGACAATAATACTACGATCACAGAAGGTTTTTGGGCAATTCTACCATTTCATGTTTATAACTCAGGGATAAGTATTTATAAACAATTTTGAGTAAATTGGTTGGGCCATGTTACCAACCCGATTAGACTGATGATGTGATATTGAATTTGATAAGAAGGTATCCTTTTACCATTAAAGTGTATTTATCTCATAAAATCATCTATAGGTACTCATATCCATCAGTATAAGCATAATAATCTTATTATAACATCGATCGACCGATCTTTTTATTAGAGAAACGTGGCCTGCATGCATCGTATCACTTATACAGGGTGGTCCAAATCTTGACGTCAAAAAATTTTTTTTAGATTCCTCACGTCATGAGCTATCAGAATATACCCCATGTATGTTAACCGATTTTTTGTAGTTTTCGAGTTATGAATTTTTGAAAATTTTTTTTTAAGAAATTCTGAAATGAAGAAATTTATTAATAAAAAAAAAAACCGTTGGGTTTTTTAACTAGTTTCTTTTTGTAAAAGTATAACTACAAATAAAGCATTTACTGACAAAAAAATTAACGTCCTCACTTTGATACAAGTAGGATAAAAAAATACCAAATTCAAAATTTACGCTAAAAACGCATCAAAATAGCATTAATGTACGTAAATAAAAAAATAAAACATATCCCAAGGATTTTTGGTAATGTAAAGACTGCTCTAGACCTTAAACCTTCGTTATAGCAAAAAAAAAGTGATACTTAATAATGAGGATTTTTCGGAGTAGTCGGTCAAATAAACTTAAAAAAAACTTCTAAATTTTTTATTTAAAAATAAAGTGAAATTTCTTCTGTTTTGTTGTTCTTATCAATAAACAAAGACAGAAAATACCACGAATACTCAATTTATGTAGTTATTCAAGTAATTTTTTACTACTTTAAAATTTTACGCTTTTTTAAGTTTATTTGACCGACTACTCCGAAAAATCCTCATTATTAAGTATCACTTTTTTTTGGCTTTTACGAAGGTTTAAGGTCTAGGGCAGTCTTTGCATTACCAAAAATCCTTGGGAGATGTTTTATTTTTTTTATTTACGTACATGAATGCTATTTTGATGCATTTTTAACGTAAAATTTTGAATTTGGTATTTTTTATCCTACTTGTATCAAAGTGAGGACGCTAATTTTTTTGTCAGTAAATGCTTTATTTGTAGTAATACTTTCACAAAAAGAAAATATTAAAAAAACCCAATAGTTTTTTTTTATCAATAAATTTCTTAATTCCAGAAATTCTCAAAAATTTTTTTTTCAAAAATTCATAACTCGAAAACTACAAAAAATCGGCTAACATACATGGGGTATATTCTGATAGCCCATGACGTAGGGAACCTAAAAAAAATTTTTTGACGTCAAGGTTTGGACCACCCTGTATAATGGTGGTTCATACTTAATCGCTCAAATCAAACTAATGAGGTGCCGTGTTCCACAGCCTTAGATACCATGGACCCTTTGATATTAAGACACCTGAATGGATGCCTTGGTATACCAGCATAGAAGAAAGTGGAAGATGCCATGCCAGAGGACCTAACCCGCGTATGTGCCAGCCATCCTGGAACCCTTTGATATAGCAAGAATCCTTTTCCCTTTGAGATAGCAGTGATGAGTATTTGTTGCGTTGCAACCTCAGTGCGCAAAAGTACTCGTTATCATCAGATCGGCTGCGGTCATATACTCATATGCTGACTCCAGCGGCAGCGGTGAAACGCTGGAATGTGGAAGACCAAGCTAACCACGAATAAATAAATATTAATATATATAGTCTTTTTCCTTTTTTAGTTTTAGTAGGTACACACGCCAACCCAGTTAACTCTATCAAAGATTTCGATTCTGGACCGTGTACGTGTTTCACTTAGTCGATTTGACCAAACTTTGATTCGAAATATAACGCTTATTTTCGAATAGTCAAGTCAAATCTCCATAGTACTTTAGCACTACATATATATCTGAGAGAAAGCGTTACTCTTCGAATAAAAGTTTGGTGAAACGCAGCCTTAGTTTTATTTTCAGTGACGTCTCAATTGTTTTTTCTTAAAATCTTGAATTGGTCCCGATCTGTATTTGTCACCCATTCTTGATTCGTCATTTTAACTGGGGTCAACTATATCAACTTTGGTAATTTGTTGTATTGTCTATTTCATATTGCTCATTTAAGCCTTCGTCAACATCTTCTTTGGGTGTGTTGCTCTAACTACTATCTTGCTATACTATATGCTAACTATAAAAAATTGTGACACAATCAGAACGGCATCAATTTAAGAACTTGACATACGACGACTGAGAGTATAGTTCGTGAAATATAAATAGGTAACTTTCTACCTACATTATAGTAAAAATAAACGTTCAATTTATATTTCTCGAACTATACTGTACGCTTAGCACATGATTGCTATGTCAGTATGTTATCGCTACATGTATAGATTTTCTATCTTTTACCAACAATATGAATAAAAGGGAGATGGATAATCTATCTCGCGGCGACATATTGTCGCCCTGAATCATAACACCAACCTTTTCAATGCCACGGCAAAAACAGCAGCTGTCACTCCATCCACGCCACCAAAGTGTCACAAAGGAATTTGTCAAAAACTATAAGCAAGTGCGACTAGGTCTCTATTGATCTGTGACTTGTATATCGGTCTTTGGCGTTGAAACAGTGTTACCAACATAACCGTTATCGCCGTCCACAAGGTTTCAATTAGATTGGACAATGACTGATATATTGGTAGGTACTGATTAACAAGAGAGTATCAACGCCAAAGACTATTTGTAAGTCACAATCCACAAAATAATATGTAACTATGCACGTGCGTAAAGTTCAAATTTAGCTTTTATAGTTTTACGTGGCGTTGAAAAGGTTGAAGCAAGTCACCAGTCTCACGACTCACCAGTCAGCTATTTGGAATATAGTTGATTTTTGTGGTAAAACATGTTAGTTTATTGGTGTCTGCAAAAGACATTGCATTTATTCGTAACTCTTACACGCATCCAGTCCAATTGCCTTAT
>JALPQI010031270.1:0-41783 GCA_025490895.1 Thaumatotibia leucotreta
ACATAGAAATAATTCTTAATAATCACAAAAAAAAAACAATGTCCAGTAACAAAAAATAAAAATTAATTACGCGTTATTTCCGCAATTGTGATTAAGAACTCTGTTAACAACATTTTAGAATTCAAATTTAAACGAGCTTTTTTTGTTACTGGCTGTGAAAAACGTTAACACTTTTTCGTTAAAAAAAACTAGTTATGATCGGGCAAAGTTAAAATAAAAAAAATAAAAAACCCTTATAATTTCGCCATGTCCGTTTGTCTGTCCGTTAGTCCCGTCTGTCTATCTGTCAGCATACTCTTCTTAGCATGGTTACTAGAGTGGTGCCAGCGCTCTATCAGTCTTCATCTATCGTTTCGTGCGTTTGTCCGTCTGTCTGTCCGCCCATTGCTTAGATCAGAGACCATTTACAATTTGTTGTAGGTATACATATTAGTTAAGCCAACAAACTCGAATAATAAATATCCAAAAAAAAAATCTATTGGAGTTCCTCCTCTATACGTGAATACAATGTGGGGTATCCGTGAAATAGGTATTTCAAAAAGAGTAAAGGTATTTTCCAAATTCACTATTTCGAAAAAATATGAAAAATATCTTACATATTTGGCTTAAGGAATGCTGATAGATTAGATAATACTAACTATCCTGAACATAATTGGTCTAGCCAGTTTCGACCAACTACGGAACGCTATACTGAGCATGGATATACATGCACTTGGCCGGTTTTTTTTCTTCATGCGTTATTTTTAGGATTTCGTAGTAAACAAAAAACCCTTATAGTTTAGCCATGTCCGTCTGTCTGTCCGCAGCATAGCTCAGTGGCCGTTAGTACTAGAATTTGGTACAGGTATACATATTAATTATGCTAACAAAGTGGTAGAATAAAAACTTTGGTGGGCTGTGGGTTTAAAAATAAAACCATTTCGAACGTAATCGGCCCAGCCGTTTTCGAATAACTACGGAACCCTATACTGAGCATGGCCCGACATGGTCTTGGCCGGTTGTTTGATATTGTATTCTCGCCATTTTCCGCAACTCGACATCTAACGTGCCTATTTGCGTGATCCCAACGCTGGCCAAATATTTTGCTGCCGCAATATTATAATTAGGCTTAGGACTTTTCATAGCATATCGTGGTTCTAAAATCCATGGAGCCGCTATGTGTTAAATTTTCGAAGTCAAAGTCAAAGTATACTGTAATATTAAATATAATAATTTATATCTACTGTCACATCGTTATGAATTAATTTTGATCGAACGTAATTATTTTTAAAAATCGAACTTGATTTCATAAAAGGTGCATACGAAATTAGTTATATCAGAAACCATAAAAAAAACTAGACAATTAGGTTCAAGACAAACTAGAAAAAGTCTTAGATCGGTCTTAGATGAAAATGGCGAAAGTATCATGTTGTTTTTCTCGAAAGTTTCGAATCTTTCGTATAAATTACATGTAACTTCCAAACAAAAAACAAAACTGACGTTGGTCGACTTATACGACTTAAGGTACACCCGGCTAAGATCGGATGACCGAAATAACTACTGAAATAGTAGTATTTTTTCCTCACTTGCTATATTATGCATGACACCATTTCACCCCGCCCCTCTCGCTCTCGCTCAGCCGCATCAGTCCTGAGCTACGAACGTTTAAAAAAAAGTTATTTTTTTCGAGAATTTTTGGAGATTTCATCTTTAACAGGAAGCTATGCACCTTTTACTCCTTACTTTAGAGTTGAAATGAGATACTAGTCCGATCATAAGCCAAGAAGGTTTTTCGATTGGGTGTCTTGGAAAAAAAATAGTGCAAGTTTGACTTTACGTTTACTCCTAAGCTATTCCTTGAGTGGCATTAAGTAAGTTTATATTGAAAGCTTGATTTTTTTATCACGTACATTACACATCTGCAGGTAAAAGTTAGTGAGAATAAATTTATGATTTTTTTTTGTGACATCCTTTCAACTCACCAAAAAATAGTCCGGTCCTTAATCTTAGACTTATCTTTAAGTTCTTTTGTATGTCAAAAATAAACGTCGTTAATGTCGTGTTCTCGAGGTATCGTGGTATTTCTTTATTATGGTACCTACATTATGTCATAGAAATCAGGGTTCTGATTAGGTATGAAAATAACACGAAAGAACAAAAATACAGTATCATCTTTCGTTACAGAGCTATGATTTAACCTTTCGCATCTTTCAGTGTTTTACGAGTAAAATACTTTTTTTTTCGCATTATTTTATTGAGTTATGATACTCCGAATGTATTGGCTCTCGTACAAACACGTGACTTTTCATTTTGCTCAGACTAAATCTCAATATCAGTTGACAGGAAACAGTTTGAAACAGTTTAAATTATTAATTATGATAAAATACTTATAAATTGGAATCATTAATCTATGCTCTATGTGATGTCAACGTGAAGTCTATTTACTTCAAAGGTAACGTAAGTTTTGTTTCTTGATCGGAAGTTACATGTAATTTATACGAAAGATTCGAACCTTTCGAGAATAACAACATGATACTTTCGCCATTTTCATCACTATTTCCGATTTAAGACTTTTTCTAGTTTGTTTTGAACACTAATAGTCTAATTTTTTTATGGTTTCTGATATAGGTAACTAATTTCGTATGCACTTTTTATGAAATCAAGTTCGTTTTTTAAAATTAATTACGTTCGAATAAAATTAATTCAGTAACGATGTGACAGTAGGTATAAATCATTATATTTAATATTACAATGTACTTTGACTTCGCAAATTTTTACACATAGCGGCTCCAAGGATTTTAGAACCACGATATGCTATGAAAAGTCCTAAGCCTAATTATAATTACAAGAGGTTGTATGTTACATTTTTTCATATTACCGTGAAACTAGCCAACATTGGCCGCTTTTTTCGGAAATCCTAAAATATCTCAAAAAAATTATATTAAGCCTTGTAAGTTTTTTCTGCTCAGCATGTGCACTGTGATCGTATCGTACGCATCGGCTCACATGAAGAAATAATTTTTAGATTGTCATTTAGATCAGGTTTTTGTCGTTTTAAGGTGCGTGCAAACCCCCGTGTATATGCCCGCTCTACGAAATCACCCAATCACGTTTTTTGTAACGATCAAATTTCGTAGAGTGGGAGGTTAGAATAGCGAATGTTCTTTTGGTCTGAATGCACCTTTGGAGGGCGGGCAAAGTAATCTCGTTTTAGGCCAACATTGCCCACCTCAATTTAGTGCTTAAAAATAGCTCGTATGACAATAATACTACGATCACAGAAGGTTTTTGGGCAATTCTACCATTTCATGTTTATAACTCAGGGATAAGTATTTATAAACAATTTTGAGTAAATTGGTTGGGCCATGTTACCAACCCGATTAGACTGATGATGTGATATTGAATTTGATAAGAAGGTATCCTTTTACCATTAAAGTGTATTTATCTCATAAAATCATCTATAGGTACTCATATCCATCAGTATAAGCATAATAATCTTATTATAACATCGATCGACCGATCTTTTTATTAGAGAAACGTGGCCTGCATGCATCGTATCACTTATACAGGGTGGTCCAAATCTTGACGTCAAAAAATTTTTTTTAGATTCCTCACGTCATGAGCTATCAGAATATACCCCATGTATGTTAACCGATTTTTTGTAGTTTTCGAGTTATGAATTTTTGAAAATTTTTTTTTAAGAAATTCTGAAATGAAGAAATTTATTAATAAAAAAAAAAACCGTTGGGTTTTTTAACTAGTTTCTTTTTGTAAAAGTATAACTACAAATAAAGCATTTACTGACAAAAAAATTAACGTCCTCACTTTGATACAAGTAGGATAAAAAAATACCAAATTCAAAATTTACGCTAAAAACGCATCAAAATAGCATTAATGTACGTAAATAAAAAAATAAAACATATCCCAAGGATTTTTGGTAATGTAAAGACTGCTCTAGACCTTAAACCTTCGTTATAGCAAAAAAAAAGTGATACTTAATAATGAGGATTTTTCGGAGTAGTCGGTCAAATAAACTTAAAAAAAACTTCTAAATTTTTTATTTAAAAATAAAGTGAAATTTCTTCTGTTTTGTTGTTCTTATCAATAAACAAAGACAGAAAATACCACGAATACTCAATTTATGTAGTTATTCAAGTAATTTTTTACTACTTTAAAATTTTACGCTTTTTTAAGTTTATTTGACCGACTACTCCGAAAAATCCTCATTATTAAGTATCACTTTTTTTTTGGCTTTTACGAAGGTTTAAGGTCTAGGGCAGTCTTTGCATTACCAAAAATCCTTGGGAGATGTTTTATTTTTTTTATTTACGTACATGAATGCTATTTTGATGCATTTTTAACGTAAAATTTTGAATTTGGTATTTTTTATCCTACTTGTATCAAAGTGAGGACGCTAATTTTTTTGTCAGTAAATGCTTTATTTGTAGTAATACTTTCACAAAAAGAAAATATTAAAAAAACCCAATAGTTTTTTTTTATCAATAAATTTCTTAATTCCAGAAATTCTCAAAAATTTTTTTTTCAAAAATTCATAACTCGAAAACTACAAAAAATCGGCTAACATACATGGGGTATATTCTGATAGCCCATGACGTAGGGAACCTAAAAAAAATTTTTTGACGTCAAGGTTTGGACCACCCTGTATAATGGTGGTTCATACTTAATCGCTCAAATCAAACTAATGAGGTGCCGTGTTCCACAGCCTTAGATACCATGGACCCTTTGATATTAAGACACCTGAATGGATGCCTTGGTATACCAGCATAGAAGAAAGTGGAAGATGCCATGCCAGAGGACCTAACCCGCGTATGTGCCAGCCATCCTGGAACCCTTTGATATAGCAAGAATCCTTTTCCCTTTGAGATAGCAGTGATGAGTATTTGTTGCGTTGCAACCTCAGTGCGCAAAAGTACTCGTTATCATCAGATCGGCTGCGGTCATATACTCATATGCTGACTCCAGCGGCAGCGGTGAAACGCTGGAATGTGGAAGACCAAGCTAACCACGAATAAATAAATATTAATATATATAGTCTTTTTCCTTTTTTAGTTTTAGTAGGTACACACGCCAACCCAGTTAACTCTATCAAAGATTTCGATTCTGGACCGTGTACGTGTTTCACTTAGTCGATTTGACCAAACTTTGATTCGAAATATAACGCTTATTTTCGAATAGTCAAGTCAAATCTCCATAGTACTTTAGCACTACATATATATCTGAGAGAAAGCGTTACTCTTCGAATAAAAGTTTGGTGAAACGCAGCCTTAGTTTTATTTTCAGTGACGTCTCAATTGTTTTTTCTTAAAATCTTGAATTGGTCCCGATCTGTATTTGTCACCCATTCTTGATTCGTCATTTTAACTGGGGTCAACTATATCAACTTTGGTAATTTGTTGTATTGTCTATTTCATATTGCTCATTTAAGCCTTCGTCAACATCTTCTTTGGGTGTGTTGCTCTAACTACTATCTTGCTATACTATATGCTAACTATAAAAAATTGTGACACAATCAGAACGGCATCAATTTAAGAACTTGACATACGACGACTGAGAGTATAGTTCGTGAAATATAAATAGGTAACTTTCTACCTACATTATAGTAAAAATAAACGTTCAATTTATATTTCTCGAACTATACTGTACGCTTAGCACATGATTGCTATGTCAGTATGTTATCGCTACATGTATAGATTTTCTATCTTTTACCAACAATATGAATAAAAGGGAGATGGATAATCTATCTCGCGGCGACATATTGTCGCCCTGAATCATAACACCAACCTTTTCAATGCCACGGCAAAAACAGCAGCTGTCACTCCATCCACGCCACCAAAGTGTCACAAAGGAATTTGTCAAAAACTATAAGCAAGTGCGACTAGGTCTCTATTGATCTGTGACTTGTATATCGGTCTTTGGCGTTGAAACAGTGTTACCAACATAACCGTTATCGCCGTCCACAAGGTTTCAATTAGATTGGACAATGACTGATATATTGGTAGGTACTGATTAACAAGAGAGTATCAACGCCAAAGACTATTTGTAAGTCACAATCCACAAAATAATATGTAACTATGCACGTGCGTAAAGTTCAAATTTAGCTTTTATAGTTTTACGTGGCGTTGAAAAGGTTGAAGCAAGTCACCAGTCTCACGACTCACCAGTCAGCTATTTGGAATATAGTTGATTTTTGTGGTAAAACATGTTAGTTTATTGGTGTCTGCAAAAGACATTGCATTTATTCGTAACTCTTACACGCATCCAGTCCAATTGCCTTATTCATAAAACATCAAGACACATTAGTTAACTGTGTTGGCGATGAAATGATTATATTTAGCTATTTTTGTAACGAACAGGTTGTGTAGCCAATATGCCAATCGCTAACATTCAGTCGCGAACGAAACTCAACTGTTTTCGTCACACCAATAAGAAAGAGTGACAGAGAGAAAACTACGATACACTACCTGCTCAGCGTAGCGTAGCGATTGGCACGTTAGCTAACATAGCTACGGACTGAGATCTATCGACCTCTTTTGAAAAGCAAGTTCAGTTTCTCAAAAGAGGTTGGTGACAGATTGCAAACTCTGTTGCCAAACTTAAAGAAATCTGCATTAACAAGCAACTCGCAGCTACGCGTCTTTTTTCAATTGTATAGATTAAAAAGAGAAGTGTGGCGGCAAGTTGATGTTAAACACAAGATATGCTAGCCTTGCTATAGGAATTAACGTGACTGTAATCATAACATTACCTCCTGATAACAGTAGGTAAGGACATTTTTTCGCCGCCAATGAATTGATATAACTGATAAAATATAATATATGTTCGTTTAACACTACGAAGCTGATACTTACTTTGTTGAGTTAGTTGTTTACATGCAATTTGTTGCTTGGCGTGTGTTGCTCGCTTTTATTTTTTGACGTGGCGGTGAAAAGGTGAACGAAAAGGTGCCTCTTTGTCACTTAAATTGATGGCTTTTCCTTTTGACATAGGATTTAAAACAAATTGGCAGATTGTAGTGTATTGCGTCCTTTTTCCTTAACTACGTTTGGTTATGCGTTTAAATTTTGAACAGATTTTAAAATTCTAGTGGGTCTCTATTCCAGTATCCATAAATATTAAAATAGTAAACGACACGAAACGTCATTTCAATACGTTTTCCTTATACAAGCCATACGACATTCAATCTCGATTAATCGGAGAATAGGCACCACATGTGATTGTCTATTTGTTCAAATCAATTTTGACAGGAAAACCACTATTATTCCGTTCCCAAGAACACTAAACGTAGCGTTCGCGGCCAAAAACGTTTGAAAGAACATTAACCGTAACGGAAACTTTATAAGAAGAACATGACATGACAGTTCATCTCTTACAACAGAATTAGGAAAACCGTTATTATTCCGTTCGTTGAGAACAGAATCGGCCATTAAGCGTTCCGTCAAAGAACATTAAGAAGTATCGGTTAATGAGAACAAAAACTTTAGGATTATGGTTTGGGGTTGACGTATGGTAACGGTTTGAAAATAATAACGGTTTCCGATCCCTGTACGTATACGAGCTTATCGTCGCTGTGTAGTCTATGAACTCGAAAATTTTTCGTCTGTACAGGGTCGATTGCAAAAAAATATACATAGTTAAGGGCTTAATCAAAACAGAAATCACGATTGCGTCCTTCGTTACGAAAGTTAGCTATACAAACTACTTACTTACATGGTATGGTACATATCTACTGTCCAACAACCTTTTACAGGAAAAAAGGCGACTGAAACAAGTAACTACACGCGTATTTTTTTCAAATTCAAATTCAAATGTTTTATTGCGTTTCATGTGTAGGTACATATGGTGCTTATATATAGCTAAAAGCTAAGTACAGTATCAACATGAACCCTGGGAGGGTATAGCAACTTTAATTATTAACTATGACAAAAGAAACCATCAACTAATCTAAATCTAAATAGCAATCATTAATGTTGATAGACAATAGTTTTATCAACTCACTAATTAAAATGGACAATATATTTCTAGCTTAGAAATTCTTGGATGGTATAGTATGGTTTGCTGATCAAATGTTCTTTTAACCGTGATTTAAATTTTTGAATATTCGTTTCTGCTTGTATGACATGTGTTTCGGGATTTTATTATAGATGTTAACTGACATGGCAAATGGACCAGAGTGTATCATTTTCATGTTCGAGTTAGGCCGGGCTAATCTAGTATTGGGACGTAAGTTTGATGGAAGGGAGTACTGCGGGAAAAGGGAAATATTATTTTTAACAAATGTGCTTACCTCTAATATATACCTCTAATATATAATTTTACGTTTGTACATCGTTAATAAACAACTTTATATTTTCCAAAGGTCGTGACAATTATCACAAGACTTAGAAATCATTTTTGACATTATATTATTTCGATAATTGTCAAGTCGACAATTGTAATTTTACTCTGCAAGGAAGTAGCTATTAACTGCCGATTTATTACAGTTTTTGCAATACATTTTATGTAGTTTAGCCGATGAATAAAAAATCAATATAGCTCGGTCTTCATCATCTATATCTTTTACGGTACAAATTCGCAGTTTTCCCACCACCCTATCAGCTTCCACACTGCATAGCGTTACGTAGTCCCGTTCATCCGCGGGTGCCACGAAAGTGCCATAATGCATATCTAGAGTGCTGTGCTTTACGCCGGCAACATCGACCGTTAAGATATTGCTCCAGTGAAGTTGTTTGAAACCTTTGCCGAGTCGTGAGGTCGTGACGTTATTCTTACTAGGGCGCTATTTTATCGTCATCATAATCCTGGTGCTGTTCGGCTTTCGTGTTTTGCTTCCACTTTACTCGTTATTTTACTAGGGTACCATTTCATCAAGTACCCTGTTTGCGTTTGTTAGTCGTATACCTCGAAATCACAAAATTCTTGTAGCTTTTCACCTATTCGCGTTTCGCCGCGATAGCGTATTTTGTTGTAGCGTGAAGTATCGGTGGTATATTTTGTTACTCGCATATATTTTTAATAGATTTTTACAACAGTAGCAAATTTTGCTGTAGCATGTATTATCAATAGCCTATTTAGTTAGCCGCATATATTTTCAATAGATGTTTGCAACAGTAGCAAATTAATACAATAATAGAGAAATGTCCCCTCCGTGTGAACGATTCATTTAAAATTGCCCCGCTGACCATAAGTGGATCCAGGTTTAGCTTCCATCTTCGCGAAATGCATAATATATACCATACTAAACTACAGACGAATGGGAAGGAAATATCGCGATATCATCATCATCATCATATCAGCCGAAAGACGTCCACTGCTGAATATAGACCCCCCCAAAGATTGCCACAATGACCGGTCCTGCGCGACCCGCATCATCATCATCATCATCATATCAGCCGAAAGACGTGCACTACTGAATATAGACCCCCCCAAAGATTGCCACAATGACCGGTCCTGCGCGACCCGCATCCAGCGGACTCCTGCGACCTTCAACAGGTCACCAGTCCACGCTGCGCCTTCCGGTACGTGGCCGCCACTCGAGAACCTTTCCGCTCCAACGTCTATCGGTTCTACACCGCCCACTGCCACTTAAGTTTCTGCGATCCGGAGACCTATATCTTTTACTTTGGTTCTGCGCGATATGTAATAACGCGTTACAAGCAAATATCTATTGAGGTGAAGAGCGACTACAATGAAAAAAGGCAAGAAAATAAATATGCTAAGAATTTTACACACAATTGTAATTGGCTACCAGAAAAAAATCTACTAGAAAAACAAACTGTTAAGAAATTTTGAGATCGCTGCGAAACGCGAAAATGTGAAAAGCTACAAGGATTTTATGATTTCGAGGTGTACGACTAACAAACGCCTGTTTGTACTCGAAAACTAAAATGTGTCTTGCTATAATAGAGACGTCTCTGTTGCCTTCTGGGTCATGCGTCAATAATGAAAGTCAATAAAGTGACGACAGAAGCAGCTTACGGATCTAAAAAGTACCTATAAAAAAATACGTTTTAAAAAGACATGAATTTTGTCGACGTTTCGTAATATTGTTCCTTGCTTTTTCTGCATTTCTTCTTTAAAAATAGATCCAAAATATTACAAAACTGTTAATTCGTGTGTTAATATAATTAAAGACAATCAGATGCACGATATACAGGGTCACATCTGAGTCGTGAAGTTAGAGTGAAGTAGGTCCTAGGGTACTAAGGGGCGTTGGCCGTGTGGTGACGGCAGAAAAAATACATTTGTCACCACCCCAACTCCTCCTGCGGGTGTTGTAAGAGTCGACTAAGGGATTGAAGTGTCACTGACCATATTTGATTAAAGATTGATGATGACAGGAGCGTCATCATAGTGGACACATTACTGCGATCGCCAATCCGCTTGCCCAGCGTGGCCATTATGGGCATTTGCCTCCTAATGCGTCTATACGCATAGTTAATAGGAGAGGCATACGTCCAGCAGTGGACTATCTTAGGCTGATAATGATGATGATGATGAGGTCCTAGGGTTGGTCACGCTGAGCATCTTTCACTATGAAGATAACCGTGAATAAATCGAAATCGTGAAAAAAAATCACCACACGATAAAATTGATACACTCCGTTTGATCTTAGATAATCACCAAATTAAAAATTTAAAAAACCGACTTCATCCGGTTTCTCCAAGATTCCCGATTTGTTTCCATCATTGGTTTCCTCAAATCCTACTTTCTGAATGCAAATTCTTGTAAATGAATGAAAATTACCAAAAGCGCCATACATGTACCTATAACATTTGAAGAGATCCCTCGATTTCTCCAGGATCCCATCATCACACCCCAACTTGGTGCCAATGGGACCATCTCGGGGTAATACACGTTCGATCACAAAAAGAAATTTTAGAATCGGTTCACTATTCTCGGAGATATCAGGTAACATACATACAAAAAAAAAAAAAAAAAAATCAGTCGAATTGAGAACCTCCTCCTTTTTTTGAAGTCGGTTAAAAATACTTTGGAACACACGGAGGTAATAAATACTGCTGTCCTGCTTTATCTTGTGTCACCAGTGATTGTAAGCCCGACCTCCCTTTCTCGGACCCGAAGGGTATTTTAAATTCAAACGGAGTGTAGTTAACTATAAATTGTATATGTCATAATTAGGAGTTTTTTTTGCGATTTCTTGGTTGTCTCCATAGTGAAAATTGCTCAGCGTACCAAGTTCGCTCTTACTCCACGATCCAGACGTCAGCCCGTATTTATTTATATATACTTGTCCAGTTATTAATGTTTGTTGGTCCACTGCTGGCTATAGGCCTCTCCTATTTATAGACGCATTAGGAAGTAAATGCTCGTAATCGCCACGCTGGGCAAGCGGATTGACGATCGCAGTAATGTATCCACTACGATGACGCTGCTGCCCATCATCAATCTTGTAGAATGGTCATTGACACTTCAATCCCTTAGTCGACTCTTACGACACCCGCAGGAGGAGTTGGGGTGGTGACAAATGTATTCTTACTGCCGTCACCACACGGCAAGGCAATTAATGTGTAGTCACCCACTATTTAGCCGACAATTTTATAATTGTATGTAAATGACAATAGTTACACTTATCCCATTCTACTACATACGTGGGTCTTGCAAGTTCCGCATCATGCAAGCTACCATCACGTCCTCGCAATACGTCCTTCTATAATATTGCACATGTTTACATACAAGCATGTCGTCCGTTCCAAACAACGATTGTTATTAGCAAGCAATGCTAGGCCATATGCATAAACAATATGTAATACTCCGGGCTTTGGCCCAGTCTAGCGGCGCTTGAGACCCAATGTGCAAGATAGAACTTGCAGCTTGTGGGTGGCGCATGCCACAAGCAGAAGCGGTATGGATATATGAAAATTCAGAGCACATAATGAAAAATAAAAATCGCCAACAAGAGAAAGATACGTAGAAATTGTTGGAGGACGTTTTCACAAACCGTTGTTGAAATCACCTTGTTA
This sequence comes from Thaumatotibia leucotreta, assembly GCA_025490895.1. Lineage (NCBI taxonomy): Eukaryota > Metazoa > Arthropoda > Insecta > Lepidoptera > Tortricidae > Thaumatotibia > Thaumatotibia leucotreta. The sequence continues at coordinate 11,982 of JALPQI010031270.1, forward strand.
TTTAATTCGGACAAGTTTGGGCTTGTTCTACTCAGGATCACGAGCTCTTCCGACCCTAATAGGAGAAAAAAAATGTCCCAAAATGTTTTTTCCATTACGATACCGTTTTTTCATAGATGTTCAAACGCGGTAGCGTAATGGAAGGAATGAAAACTGTATGAAAATTATTGGACATATTTTTTCTCCGAAGAAAATCGAACCGGAAGTAGTTTCAATACCTAGACGATTCAAAAGAGTTTGTTGCTATTCCAATTTGAATAAAGAATTATTTGACTTTGACTTTGACTTTGAATGAGCTCGAGATTCTGAGTCGAATAAGCCTAAACTCGACCAAATTAAATAACAAAGTGATTTCAACAACGATTTGTGAAACCGCCCAGGAACCGAAACTCAATAAATACAAATGTATGTACCACCGCCTTGTCTGTTCTAAATCACTTAAGTATTTCATTACCAAGTTTTCTAAATCATTTATTTTGGTGGTTGAATTGCATAGATTAAACAGTCCTACTTTTTAGAAACCCTGCACATGTAATTAATACTCGTAGTAACTTATGTGTAAAATTACATGTAATTCCAAAGTATCTTTGAGACAGAAGAATCAAAATTGTTGATAAAATCATCGATAATGTTTGGAACCAGCTAACCACGGCCCATCGCTATGATACACTGTACGAGTGCTACGAGTATGCTTTGTCAGACATTAATTTCGCAGCATGATTAGGTACATAAGTTTGTAACTTGAACCACAAGCAATGTAAAACAATCGTAAATATTGAATGAGCTGCTTACTTTGGGATAGATGCAGCTGAGTCCAATAAGTTTACGGAACTGCAGTAGATTTAACCTAATAACAAAGGCCCGTTATTAGGGTATAAGACCACGTCACTCTGTGGGTACACACATTAAATTTGCATTTCTATTTACGGTTGTAGGTGAAATTTATTTCGAGTTGAGATTAATTTAGGAATCATCACATTATTTCCAGTCAAAATCAAGCTTTTTATTAACTTCACTGCGTGTCAACTGTCGTCGGTGCTTCAAGTCTTGTGATCAATTTTTCGACCACTTCTACTGCACCTATTTCAATGAAATTTGAAACTGGTATCATGACAATGCAATATTACAATACTTTACCTGAATATTTTTACTGTGAAAATATTTTTTTTTTGCCATTTGGTTATATTTTTAATACAACCTTCAGTAGGGCGCTAGTTGCGATAATGACGTCACAAATACAGCCAAAAATATAGCCACGTCGCAAATCGCAAAGGGGCAGATCGAAGATGGTGTTCATGTTTGTCCTACACTCTACACAGATCCAATCATGAACGGGGTTTTAAAACGGGGGTCAATGACACGGTGATGGGACGAAATCGGTTTGTGGGTTGTTTACATTTGTCTTGAGGGTGTAAGGAAATAAACCAGTGATAAACGGAGACGGTAGTAGGGGATCTGCGGATGTTTTTCTACAATACGTATCTCTCTACCCTCATTGTCAATGGCATTGTTTCACAAATACTAGCAGGTCTAAAACTATAAAAAAACTTTAATACATCAATATTAAATAGCTATTATTTGAAAAATTAAACGACAACCTGTTATTGAATTAATCCTACTCGTAGAAGAGAAGGGAAATATTTTTAGTTTTGTGTGGTTGCGTTTTAGTGCGTAACTTTGCCTTTTAGATAAGTATAAAATGTATCTGTCTGCGAGTTCCTGTAATTGTCTCCTTATATTTACTTAAATTTTACAGCTATCCGAACTCCAAATAAAATATGAAACACGACAATTACCTATGCCAAAATTCTGACACACACCGAAATTCATATCAGGAACTACCGAAGACTACTCTACTCCTTGTGGCAAATGTGCATGACCTTGACAAAAATAAAACAAAGTTTAGGAACGATATAATAACGTTTTTAAAAAATGCTTAAGCCTTTGGGTTTAATAAGTATTTTTTTGGTTTGTTAAAAAAAAATCCTACAGATCGACTATCCCCTACAAACGTAAAATTATCTTCTAACTGCATGCCGTTAAGTACTACTGTTTGCCCCTTTAGATCTTATCAATATTGTCTATAAGACCGAAATGGACAACAATACTGCTAAGGCTTGTTAAGTTGGGAGACGCTTATGAATAAGGGAGTACTACTTTACATCCCTTTTTTCATGCATGTGAGCTATAAAATGTGCCTTAAGCCAGAGTTCAAAAACGAGACACGTCACAGCGCAGCGCGCTACACGGATCTCGAATATATTGGAAAAGTTAACGAGTTGCGTCCTGCACTTGTATTGTTGAGCAAAACTCGAATCGCTAAAGTTAAATTGGAGATCACTATCGTGGATTTGAATCTACGACCCCTTTGTCTATTCTCTTGTAAGTGTTTGTGCCAGGTGAGTTGAGACAGTTTTATGGAGATTGTCTGTAGCCGTTCCATGAGGTGGAAAGTATAGTTTACGTTAGCATTCACTGGATAGGTAAAGCAGTGCATTACGCTCACTCCAATAGATCAGTGCGAGTGTGATGAAATGCTTTACGTTTCTAATAAGCGCAAATATAAACTGTAGTTGCCAACTCATGGCACGGCTACTGGATAAACATTAAACGGCTTTGTAAAATGCATTTGATGTATCTGCTATATTACTTCTTAAGATCATTCAGCTGATGCATTCCATGAAAACATCTACTTTTTGTCGCTTACGTGTCGCTATGGTAGCTACCCTAATAAAATATGCTAACTGCTAGGAAACACTGTCAATCTTAAAGCCTCGATATGTTATTATTATACCGTAACCCAGCTTACTAATTTATTTTTTCAAAAGTATTGAAAAGACAGTGTCACTTACGGCATGTTTTCATGGAATGCTGCAGCTAATGAATTTTCTTGGAAATACGTAAATCTAATTAACTTATTCCTTTTTTAAGTATCTTATCTAATACCGAGAATTAATAATGTATCGTTGTTATCAATTCGACTAATGACTGCTGTATGACATTGAGTATTCACCCCAACATGACCCCAACGTAAAATAAAGGTCGCAGGTGACTTCAAATTTAATTACTTACATAAATTGTTTAGAAATAACTTGTAATTCATTAGTACGAGCTGGGATTTGATATATAAAGGTATCAAAAATAAACGAATCAATCAATCAGGTTGATTCAAGAGACGTGACCAAACTTAGCTCTATGCATTCTGTCCATTATATGAGCTATTATCAAACCGGAATCAAAAAGGGATTTAAAAGTACTGTTGACACAACAAAAGACACTACGTCTACCAAGAAAAGAGTTGTTTATAGATGTAGTGAGTGATTAATTAATATACTGTCTGTAAGTCTCTGCACTTAAACTATAAATATAACTATGAATATATCCTCTATTGACTTATACACTGTTGTGTGAACAGTAATTTCGAATCTCATTCTGGTCGCGGTTTGATAATACTTATTTGTACTTTTTCCCTGGTACCCTGGTAGTGCCTATTAATTATTTTTCATTTAACATGATTACTTAACAAGAAGAAAGCAAGTGTGAGATTTAAGCATAATAACGACCATTCGTTAATAGCATTTGGGCATTTCTCCGAACGTTCCAACAGTTGTGACTTCAGTGGGAACATTATATTCGGATTCCCGTGAGAGTCGCATTAATTACGAGACATTGAAGTCACAGAGGTTTTGAAACTGTCGGAAAAATGCCCATTTACTGGGTTGTCCTGTTCGCCTGTCATGAATCACCCTGTAAATCTACGAGTAATTTTATCTTTTATATAGGAGCCATTTATTCAAACATAATCTTTTAACCATAATATAATTATCTTCTTGTAGTACAAAGAGGAATGAAATAAAATCGGCCTACTTGTGAAAAACAAAACTAATTACTGCTGTTACAGTAGTCCCGGCTCGTAATAATGATGTCATACAGCACTGATGTAAAATGAAGGTCGCTGGTGACCAGAAAGTAAAAATTTTATTACTTACATTAATTATATAGACATCATTGTAATTCAATATTACGAGCCGGGATTTTATATTTAAATGTATCAAAAATACACGATATATACTATAGTCACGCGTAAATACTGTACGAGTAATTTTATCTTTCATATAAGAGCCCTTTATTCAAACATAATCTTTTAACCATATCTTCTTGTAGTACAAAGAAGAATGAAATCAAATCAGCCTACCTGTGGAAAACAAAAGTCAATCCATTTGGGCCCTCGAGACAATGTGGACGGTCCCTTGTGCCTGAGTCTCATCTTTGTCACAGTGAAATGGGGAAAATCAGTACTGCATCGGCTTTAGAATAGGTTATAGGTAGGGAAAATTATATAATGTAAACTTTGGTTAGATTATTATTAGATTGGTTCAGTCATTCGTCAAAATGTTGAATTTTTAACACATGACATTTACAAATATTTGACTAAACGTTATTTTTTTATTATTGTCTTACGAATTGCAATATTGGTATTTTATGACACTTATCTGAATTCGGATGGTTTTAAAGTTTTGTCTACGAATAAAAATGTATAGGTACCTTTTTTTTTTTTTGTTAACCCAGGGGAATCCTTTATGGATACCACCCGGCCCGGGAGCAACCGGGTGGTTATGTCCGACTCGCACGGACTAAACCCCTGGGGTGTTCCACCGCTCGCTCTATGTGCGGGGCTTCGGGAACGCTGCTGCACACCTCCGAGAACCCCGCGAGCGTTGCCCTTGCGGGCCCGTCTTGTCGGCTGCTTCAGCAGCCTACTCCGCCGACAGCACCTCGGAACACTTGAGGGCTATCCGGCTCGGGACCTCTCAGGGCGGATGACGGGACTCCCGGCCCATCACCCGCAGGTCCCTCTCTACGGCAGCTGCATTCGGCCTGCAAAGGCTCTGCGCCGCCGCCCTGTTCTTCTTCGGCGCTGAGGGGGCGCATCTGCGTCGTCCTCTCGCGCACGCTCTGCCACCTCCTTCTGCGCCATGACTTCCGCGCAGAAGGTGGCCACTGCCTCCCAGGCCTCCTTGGCCTCGACCATTCGCCTCGCCAAAGCCGGCAACGACAGGTCTCCTCCTACGGCCACAGACAAAGCAGCGCGAGGCTCCGCCCATGCTGGGCACTCGACGCGCGTGTGGTAGGCTGTGTCCACGACCCCTCCTCCACAATGGTGGCAATTCGGGTTTGCCTCTCGCCTTACCACCTCACACAGGTATTTACCAAAGCAACCGTGCCCCGTGAGCATCTGTGTGAGGTGGTATGTTGGTGTGCCGTGTTTACGGTCAACCCATTTTTTAAGGACGGGTTGAACGGCTTCCACTAGTTCCCGGCTAGCTCCCGGGATCTCTAATCTCTCCTCCCACTTTTCAAAGAGGCCGTTTCTGGACTCTTCCCTCCACTTGCGGAAAGTAGTATAAGTACCTAGTCTAACGTATATCAAATATTTTATAATTCACATCAGTTTCATTCAAACGCAAATATAATGAAGATATTTTTGGAATTTTCAACAAATTTGACCTCACGGTTTTTTTCTATTCATGTTTTTGCGAAATAGTTAGATAAATAACATAGAATTTTTAGGAACTCATTCAGTCCTGATCAAGTTTATTTCGATGCGATCGTTGATGTATCAATTGCACCGTTTGTATATCTAAGCAGTAAGCTTAATATAAAGTAAAAAAATATAGGTACCTATTTACTTAACAGCAAATTTTTATATTAATAATAAAAGTCTTAAATCCACAGCGCAGGCTTTATCAAGTAGGAACAAAAATGATGTCCCCAACAAACATTAATGCAATCCGCAACAGTTTCGTCATATTCCCTTAAACTAGACCAAAATATTTATGTAAAAAAAGAAGAAGAAAAACTATTTATTGTTACAATGCAAATTATATACGCTGTGTCTACATAACTATGTTCATTTTTACATACAATAAAGTTATAAAGCTTACAATTCCTGGCCAGCATGCTTTCAGCGCTAGTTTTCAGCCTGCCCACCTAAAATTAATTCTAAAAGTCAAGTTTCAAGTGAAAAGACATTTAATGGGATTTAAAATACGATTAGTAACTTCTTCCTAATTTCATCGCGACTTTTACCCGATTTCAACTCCTGCGAATCCCTGCGCTGTGGCCGCAAGGAGCCGACAAACATTCCTCCCGTTCCATTAACTAATTGTTAATTATCTCTCCCCTGTCTCCCCTCGAACGATGACATCTTGATGGAGATGCCGAATTAATATTTTTTCCAAAGGGGAGTACAGACAATGTAACAGATATAGCGCGCAAAGTGCATAAATATACACGACCCTGTGGTTATAGTAATAGAGTCTGTACGAGGGTTGCCTTTTATATTTCGGGATTTGAAATTATTATCAAGTTTCTATGAATAAAGTTGACTTTATTGTTTTTCAAAATATTGTCCTGTGAGGTCTATGTATTTTTTCATATGGTAGAACCAACTTTGAATACAATCCGACCACTCCGACTGGGACACCTCCAAAACGTGCGTTTTGAACGCGTGGTCGACTGCTTTGGGTGTCAAAAATCGTTGACCACGCAGTTTTTTTTTTGATGTTTGGGAACAAAAAGAAATCATTGGAAGCCAAATCAGGATTATAAATCAGGGTGGATGACCCATTAAATCAATATTTTGGGCTTTCAAAAAGGCCGATGTTTGTGCCGACTGGTTTGGACTCGCATTATCGCGGTGCAGTATAATTCGTTTTCGGCGATTGGCTTCCCTGAATTTTTCAATCATCTCTGGCAAGCAAATGGTTATGTACCATTCAGAAGTAATTGTTTTACCTTTTTCCAGAGGAACGGTCGCAATATACCCGGTTTTTCCAAAGAAACAGGCAACCAATTATTTTGCAGTACTTCGTGCACGAACAACTTTTGTTGGATTTTGTTCGCTTTGAAAGACCCACACTGTCGACTGCTGCTTATTTTCGCGTTCATATGAGTAGATCCACGATTCGTCACCTGTGACAATATCGTAGACATATTTTGAAGTTCCGCCGTTGTATTTTTAAGCTTATCTTTGCACCAATCCACGCGAGTCTATTTTTGATCACCGGTCAAATTATGTGGTAACCACCGCAAAAAAAAAAATTGTCAGCTAAATGGTCATACAATTTTATTTGTATGCTGGTCCCATTAATGTCCAAGAACGTCTCAATCTCTCGATATGTCACGTGATGGTCTTGCAATATTAATTCACGCACAGCGTCAATGTTTTTCGGGACAACCACTGATTTTGGACGACCTTCGCGGAACTCGTCCTCAAGCAAACTTCAGCCACGAACAAAGTCTGCAAACCAACGATAAACACTCGTCCTTGATGGTGCTTTATCTCCAAAAGTTGAAAAAAATTCTGCTATGCACTGTTGCTGACTGAGGCCGCGGCGAAAAACGTAAAAAATAATCGCCCGAAAATGTTCTTCAGTTAATTCCGTGATAGCCCGATGCGATATTTTTTCAATCAACTGTTAAAAACAAAATACGATCAGTGACAAAACTCTTTTTTCTTTATTTTGCCGCCAAAACGTTTGAACTATACTTTTTAAAACTCATTTGACAGATGGCAACCCTAGTTCGTTCAAATCCCGAAATATAAAAGGCAACCTATGTATACATATATAATGACACTTTGGGCGTTTCGATATTTTTAGGGTTTTGCTCGTTTTTAAGTGCTCATGATTAAGTTTTAATGATATTTTGTGTAATTTTTTCTTGTCGGTTATGGGCGTCTGGTACATTAACGCACCTCTGCCTTCATTTTGCTACATTTTTATTGTTATACTCTACGGGAATAATCCTGATACTTGAAATAAAGGAAAATCTCATTTATGTACAGTAGACATCAAAGATATCATTACGGTTTACGTGCAAAAATATATTTACACGACCTGAATGTCATGGCAATAAAGTCGTGTAATAGTACATTTCCTAACTAGTGCGGGAAAACTTTTTTTCGGCGAGGGTGAAAGTTGGAGCCCGAGTGAAACGAGGGCGACAATCATCCGAGTTAAAAAAAAGTTTTTGCACGTGTAAGGGACGATTTTTTTCATAACAAGTGCGTCAAAAAGATAAAATACCGCGCGCGAAGCGAGCGGAAAGTTTGTTTTTTCGCACTAGTTAGGAAAATATATTTTAGGCACCTAAACCGTAACGATATCTTTGACGTCGACTGTATATGAGCATTTTTTAAGTGTACACATTATGTCAGCCATATTTGTTTGTCTTTCCATAAAAGAAATGTGTCTCAAATGTTCTATTTAAGAATAATCTTCCAAAGGTAGAAATAAGATTTTGGCTATGAAAACGAACGTCTATCACATTTTTAATTTTTTTTTTGCACATGCCTTGACGATTGAAAAGGAACGTAAAAAATTATCTATCTCCCTAACTACAATTTGCGTAAAATTTATGATTTTCCTTTAAAATGTCAAGTTGTAGTCTGAATATTCTTCGTATTGAAAAGCCAGACGCCAAACATTATTTATTCGTCGCAAGACTCGCAAGCTTTGCACCCAGAAATACAAAGTAACGTAGCAACAGTAGGCCGAACTAAAAAATTCCATGAAAATGGTAAGTTTTTTATATTGTCTTACAATGTATTGTAATGATTGTGAGTACATTTTCTTTAAACAAAGTTTGTTTTAAAATATCCGCTTTGCCGTTATAGTGTAAGTTAAGGCTGGTTCCTGTGTCACGAGGACCGCCCGCGCGGATCTCTCCACGCGGAGCAAATATGTATTGAATCAGTGGTGCGTTTCAAACTGCGCCAGTGTGAAACGCGCCATTGATTCAATACATATTTGCTCCGCGCGGACAGATCCACGCGGGCGGTCCGCGCGACACAGGAACCAGCCTAAGAAACGATTAACCATGCATCCATTCGGTCCGTTTCCAGTTAGGTGTTCAATTCGATGTTCTGTGTCAACAGAATACTATGGTAAAACAAGATTATAAGATTTTTAAAGTAAGTTTACAACTGTACTGTACACCTCGGCGTTTTGAACAATAATCAAAATTATATATGATCTAAAGCCAACTTGCAATGTTTTCCAAACAATACGTAGACACACATTTTATTATTCATCATCATCATCATCTCAGCCATAAGACATCCACTGCTGAACATAGGCCTCCCCTCTGGACCTCCACAATGTTAGATGCGACCTGCATCCAGCGTGTCCTGGCGACCTGCAAAAGGTCGTCTGTCCATCTTCTGGGTGAACGTCCTTCGCTGTGTTAGCCTAGCCGTGGTCTCCACTCGAGCACTTTTCGACCCCACCTAGGTATTATCAAACCGAAATCAGAAGGGGATTCGAATGTACTGTTGACACATTAAATAACACAACATTTACCCAGAAAAGCGTTGTTTATAGATGTAGTGAGTGATTAATTAATCTATTATCTGTAAGTCTCTGCACTTAAACAAAGATATATCCTAGTTTGGCTTATACACTGTTGTGTCAACAGTACTTTCGAATCCCATTTTAATCGCAGTTTGATAAAATTGTCGATCAGGCAAAAATATAACTTATTCCAGGGACTTTTCTACGGTGGAGAAAACTCAAAAAATAGCTTTAAACTGAGTGGGTATTTAAAATGTATGTAGTTATTATGATGTAGTGTATACAAAAAAATTTACGTTCATTAGCTATAGGTATAATATGTTTTTTCTAATATTAACGAAAGTTGTCCTTCTGTATTCCTTCTCTTCTACATTAAGGCGGGCCTCATACACCTAGGTTATATAGATCGGAACTCTGAACATGCAAGTATGTGCAAAGCCCAGGCTAGCATTACGATACGTTTTAGATCTTCTATATACAAGGTGGGCAAAAAATAAATACCTTCTTGTTATTGAATAGGCCTGCCAGAGGAGTTTTTGGAGATTAGTTCGGAGGTTTCGAAATTAGTAATATCTAGTAAGGAGGAAATGTTAATAGAACCTAGAACTATTCTAGGTGATTCCAAAATTGTATTGACCTTTTATGTCAGGGATCGAATACCCGTTTTTTCTCCTTACAAAAGAATGGTTCGAATTCCGTTCTTTTTCGTTCTTCGGTTTATATTTTTTTTATTAATGGAGTAATTCAAAAATACCTTGTTTATAATTACATAAAATGTTGAGTACTACCTATAAAAGAGTGTAAAACATTTTAAACAATTGAGCTATTTCGAGGTTTTTCTAAAACACCGGTTCCGATCCCTGCTTTCTGTAACTTCCAAAAACCTTCTGGGGGAATTTTCTATGTCCCAAAATGACGTCACAGACAACGCAAATGCATTTACTTTTTTAGCCACCTTGTATACCGGATATCCAAAACTACAACACATGAAGGCAAAGTAGGTACCTAATATAATTCATAGACAATTTTGATCAAAAGAGACTTTTATTAGCGATTGTATGTACGCACCAGAATAAATAATTTTCTTGAAGTAATAATCATTAATTTTTTTTCACCTTTTTATATATATTTATTTTCAAAACTACAGTTTATGTACATAGATTAAATCTAACTAATCTACTTAACCTGACCTATATCTAAGATTGGCCCTTGTGGCATTGTACCGAGGATGCTGGCGGCATTTCCTCGCTGTATCGCAATACTGATGCGTTGTGCGAGGAATTCACCAGCTCTTCGGTCTTTAGTATATTAGTATTTTTATCCTATTTCGTTCGTTTGAGATATTACGTTCCATTTAGTAACCACCATATTCATTAGTTTTATATTTTAATTATAAAATGGAATTACATAATTTTTTTTATTAAATGTAAGTATAAATATTATTATGATCATTGAGAGATTTAATGATGGAATGGAATTAGTTATTACAAAATGTAATAATTAAGTACCTATAATCAACAATATTAAAACATTAACAACTGACTTCAACCAATCACTCTAAGAGCCCACTTATCATTAGATCCCCACTTTGTGAAAACTGTACCATCTCGGGGTCACGTATAACCCTTTGATTTCCGAAAAAAACGTTTTTTTTTTTCAAAACGGTGCACGATTCTCGGAGATATCGAGTAACAACATACAAAAAATCTTTTTTGAAGTCAGTTTTTTTTTCTAGCAGTAGCTAAGGAAATAAACAACGACTTTGCATATAAATGCTGGGCAGTGGCAGCCTGACAGGGCACTAAATTATATAAAAAATTCCCAACTATATAAAATTATAAAAGAAACTGAGCCTGAAACTCGCCACTCGAAAGACTTCTCAGAATTTCCTTTGAGTGAGCGCCCAATATCCTTCATGCTCTCGATACGGCCAGGTAGTTTCATTCAGCTAAAAGCATTACAACGTTAAACCACAGGTCATCGACCTCACCGACTTTTGGGGTCCACCGGAGTATATAAATAGGTTTCACAGACGAGTGACTGCAGTGTATGTTTTTGTTGAGGTAGAGAAAACTTTCCCTTTTAATTTCACTCAAAGTAATTTCAAAAAAATATTTCTGCCTGCTTAAGTACATTCGACATCAAAAATATAATTAGCGTTTATTTCCCAAAAAAATATTTACGACTTTATTGCCTGGACATTAAGATCGTGTAAATAAATTTTTGGCACCTAAACCGTATATTTTTGACGTCGTTTCAATGATTCTTGTTTTTAAGTAATATAATAAAGTAAAGTATGATTTATATGAAGTGCTGTGGAAGAACTCTGCACACGTAGGCCAGGTAGATACTGTGCTCAACCAATCATGTCGCTTAATTACTGGATGCCTGAAGCCCACAAAACGCGATCACCTCTATCAATTGAGCGGAATCGCTCTTCCATACATACGCAGAAACGTGGCAACCGCAGTAGAACGTGAAAAACAACTGCGCAATTCCCGACATCCACTGCATCTACTTAAACCTATAACTCGCAGACTAAAATCGCGTAGCAGTTTTATTACCAATCCCGCTCTCGACTACCAAACGCCACAAGAGGCCCGTCTTGAAGCATGGAGGTCTGAACTTGACGCGGACTCTCTTGATATACTACCTGCAGAGCACTTGCCACCTGGAGCAAACGAAAAATGGATCACCTGGAAAGCCCTGAATAGATTGAGGTCGGGAGTGGGCCGATCGAAAGACAACCTCCTGAAGTGGGGAATCGGCCCAGAACAAAGTGACATCCTCTGTGAGTGTGGCGATTTACAAACAACAAAATACATGATGCAGTGCTCCCTGTGTCCAATTACGTGCACTTCGGAAGATCTATTTTGTCAGCCTCTGTAGCCTAGTTGGTAGTGACCCTGCCTACGAAGCTGGAGGTTCCGGGTTCGAATCCCGGCGAGGGCATTCTTTGTGTATTTATTTATCACAAATGTTTGTTCCTTGGTCATGGCTGTGTATGTATCTAAGTATCTATACGTATCTATCTATTATATATATCGTCGCCTGGTACCCACAACACAAGCCTTAATTGAGCTTACCGTGGGACTAGGTTGATTTGTGTAAGGTGTCCCAAGATATTTATTTATTTATTTATTTAGATATTTATTTATTTATTCTGGCAAAAGCTACTCCCCGAGGAGTAGAAGTGGCGAGATACTGGCAAAAAATTATTTAGTTAATAATTTATATCATTTGATCCCTTTACACGAATAAGAAGAAGAATTTATATGAAACTTTATATTACGTTTACAATTAATTTTTACTATTCTATTTACTCGTAAATTATTCTGTTCATCCAAATTCACGATAACCCAGCAGTAAAGTCTAATTTTATGAATTGGAAAGTAGCAGCAATGTGTCTTTCCCTTGGTTGACGTGATTCTTACACTAGGCGATGGATTCCCAAAGGAAAACACATTATCCAGGTTACATTATATTATAAGATTAACTACGAATATCTAACAATAACTGGCTTACTACTTCAAACTTTGAAATTCGTAAATTTGGAGGACTTGTCTTTGTCTCTGTCACTCCAATGAAGGCATCATTCATTAGTCACATCATCAGCCTATGATAGTCCACTGCTGGACGTAGGCCTCTCCTTTTAACTATGCCTATAGACGTAGGAGGTAAATGCCCATAATTGCCACTCTGGGCAAGCGGATTGGCGATCGCAGTAATGTGTCCACTATGATTACGCTGCTGCCCATCATCAATCTTTTCTCAAATAATGGTCAGTGATACTTTAATCCCTCAGTCGACTCTTACGACACCCGCAGGAGGAGTTAAGGTGGTGACAAATGTATTCTTATTGCCGTCACCACACGGCATTATAATTATACAATACAATTAATGTATACAGGATTCCTCATATAGCCGCTACCTACATTAAATTTAGGTCAATCATTTGCGCAGACTTGTCTTATAAAATCGTGTTGATCGACGTTGTGACACATTCGAACCCTGAACGACATTGCCTCACTAATAATATAAGGCGTTAAATACCACGAACATAAAGCGATTTACATCTTTATACATAACATAAAGGTGCGGTCACGCTGTAGTTTGAAAACGGTGACATAAACGCTGACAGTTGGCTAATGGTGCATTCAGACCAAACGAGCATTCGCTATTCTATCCCCCACTCTACGAAATCACTCTACGTTTTGTGTAACGATCGAATTTCGTAGAGTAGGGGGTTAGAATAGCCAATGCTCGTTTGGCTTGAATGCGTAGAATAAAAGCTTGTGCTTCATTACCACAGTTCAAATTGTATGCTACGTTATTTAAAATGAATAATTACCTACCTACATGGAGAATATGGAGATCTTATTTATGCTGCCTCGCCGTAGAAACGCGACGCTTATAGCAACGTGCCATCACTTTCTTGTACAGATCATAAGACAAAATCCAAAATTTATTGTCGTCACAGTTGTTAAACAGTGTAGCTGCACCATAACACCCGGTCCGTCTGTCGTCAGAACTGCAAAACTAATTAGCAATCAGCAAGTTCTCTGACCCTGCGATTTAGGTCGGGACTTTTAAATTACTCGCCAAATGACTTTTGTGCTTGCTAAATCACCCAAACATTATTCTAAACTTTCGAGGACTGAGTAGCCCTTGGGACTAAATGGCAGTAGATGCCTTTTTTGACAAGAATCTCGTGATAACGAGAATGTCGTATGCTTTGCCCGTATCTTATGTTATGACTATACCTCGATATTTTTCTAGCAGGAACGAGAGATTGACAAAATTAAACATCGACATAACTGTTATCGATAAGTCTTAAAGTGGTCGATAAATAAATTTAATAGATAAATAATTTACCGTAGCTTAATTTATTAAGATAAATTACAAGAATGCAATTCATACCTACTGAAAATTATACATTATTATTTTCATATCTTGTATTTAATACCCACCAAATAACAAATACTAATAAAATATACTCTAAAGCTTTAGGAAATAACTAATATGAAGTATAAGTTATTTAAAACAAAGCCTAGATGGGTCCTGTATTTCTTGGTTAGTGCCTGTTTTTATGAAGTTAGAACGGTTTACTTATCGACAACAGTTATGTCGATATTTAATTTTGTCAATCTCTCGTTCCTGCTAGAAAAATATCGAGGTATACTTATGACTTTCACTAAACGGAGCTGTCAATTACCTACTTCTAGATTTATTTATTCTGAGACCTTGTACCAAGATTACAGCGTGTAGCTATATACACACACATGTCGAAGAACAGCGCCAATCTTCGGGTCAGCATTATGACAAGGCAACAAATAATACTTAAATAATTGTTTCTTTTATTTAACCACTAATACTTTTTTGATATTTTTTTTTTATTTAAGTCTTTAAGTTACTTTTAAATATTAAACTTTTTTGGGACCCGGGCACGATCTTCAATGCGACCAATTTTAGCAAATCACACAGACATGGCTAACGATGAGGACACTTTTCCGATGTCTACATGAAATTAATATTAAATAGTACCTAGTGATAATATTTTCGATGTTGTCGACAAGCCGTGTAAACCGCTGAGAGTATTGGAGTAGAAAATAATCTTACTAACCCCATTGAAACGCTTATTTTATGCCGGATCTGGGACCGACTTACTAAAATAGTACATAATTATAAACCGAATGTATACTGCAAACTTTAATAAATTAACCACCACCCTTCCAAACGAAATGGTCACATCACGGAAAAGGGTGACCACGGGCTGGTAATCCTCGGGACGGTGCCCACTAATGGTGGATTACCGCGGACAGTCCGCAATCAAACGGGGATGAGCCGACAACTCGCTGATTGCCCTACCCTTCTAATGTCGAGGAAAATAAATTATTGCGGTAAGTAAAAATCATTTTTATGTTTCCAGAGACAAAATTGGGTACATATGGATGCAAGGATAGAAGTAAATTTTATGAACTGTCAAAAGTTCATTCCTATAAATCACAGACTATAAGTAATATCTGCGAACTTGATCTTCGTAATACAGTGTGTTAACAATAAACAGAAGACAATAAGTAAAACATGAATCTTTTACTGACTTTGAACAACTTTTACTATAGGACCACATATGAAAACTCAAGAAAAACACGACGAAAATATATCTCCACTCCGAAATGAAAATCTGCTCACTTAAATTTATAAATCACTACAAAATGCGAATCGAGTGGCTTAAATACGTTCCTAAATCTTCCAGAACCGAATAGAGGTGTTTTCCTTTGAAGCCAGACTTAGCCTGAGAAAATAAATGGACATTAAGTGCATTTAAAATATGTTTGTGCATTTAGCTTTGGCAGTTATTTCGCGTAATGCATCTCACGTCTCGTATTCGAAGAGATAAGGAACTTAAAATTTATAGCCTGGTGTTATTTTGTAGAACAATATAAAAAGTGACACGAAATACCTTCAAATTTTAAGAACGAGTACCTACGGGATACCTAATGAGATTCGCGTATAAACAAGTAAGTAGTACTTTCCTTTTGCTGGATAAAGTAGTAGTAGTTTGCGATCTGTCAAAGCGAAAGGAATTCATGGGATTCGTTCAATAGAATCTCGAGGGAGTTGTAGGACGAAGTAGAAGGGGTGAAGAAACTTTGCTGCTGAGTGAAACACAGTTTAACTAAACAATTACCGTGAAAAAAATACACAGACGCACTGTAAAATGAGTTGAATACGTCAAGTTGTATTAGTCAAAGGTTGCTGACTGACCCCTGGTTTCTTACATTATTTCAAAGACAAGTATCTTAAAAAATAAATGCCCTTGTATAGTGGCATGCTTAGCCGTCCTTGCTGACGTTTTTAAGTCTGTTCTAGTTTGGGAGATATTTGTATATTTTTTTGCAAATATAAATTTGTCCATTTTTTTGCAGATACTGGTCCAATTTTTTACTGTCAGGACTCGAATTTTTAGAATTGAAGTGCAGAGCCCGTTGGAAATGATATTTCTGCTATTAGGTTAATCCGCCACTGAAGGGTTGTGTAAATATTATATGGAAACAATTTCACCTTATGGCATTGGAATAAGGAAGTAATTTAATAACTGCTCATATATTTATGCCCTCGACTGCACACATATTTAAGCAGCGCTGTGGCCGAACCACTATGGCGTCGCTACACTACCTTTATATTCTGAACGTGTCAAGAACCTGAAGAAATGACTTGCAATTCCGTTTCGGAAGGGTTAAGAAAGAATTTCGACCAATCATGATGCAGCATTATTGTGTTCATTATTGTTAGGAGAAAAGCATTAACAACTATTGGCCAATAATTACAGGCAGTTTTCTGAGAGAGCTTGACTAATAGAACATTGTGCATCAAGGGAGGTAAGTACGGAATTACTAACGAGGGTGTTAGAAGCCCGACGCCGTCAGGCGGAGGGTTTTTATGACTCGAGTTAGTATTCCGCTTACCGACCGTGATGCATACAATGTTTTTCATCACACTTGCCGACAAAAAATAAGTTTTAGGACATAATATTATTAAATGAAGTACTGACATTTCTATTACTCCCTAGGGAATTTCACTTTTCTATTACTCCCGCTACGCACGCAAGCAATGGCGCGCTTAGACAGCAAGTGTGATGAAATAGAACATTACGGCTCCACGGCGGTGAATTCGTAAAGCGGTCACAGATCTGATGTTTGTGTGGTCAAAAATATGATTTACGAATTGCATTTCTTATTTGCATTGGCCAGGAAGTGAGATTTTCTTCCCGCGAAGCGTAAAGATTAAAGAAAATTACAAAGCTCACTCCCGAGGACGCGTAGATTTATCTAAATTAATAGGTAGTAGAAGTACCAGTGCGTAACATGTTAACAGAAAATATTAATTTGAATCACGATATTATGCTCATTTATAAATTTACCTAAAGTATTTTCATGTATTTTGGGAGAGAAGTTTGATAGTTCTGATAAATAGTATTTATTTTATAGAGTGACCGAATTAACCGTTAACCGACTAAAATCTTAAAAGTTGCATTCTGTACCATAACGATCGATGCAATAAAAGTACAGGGTGCAAATTTTAACATTTTAATCGGTTCGATGCAATATTTCTTTGAATGCAGTTTTCTTTCTTTTAAAAAATAAAGGAATTTTTCTTTGAGTAAAATTTTCTATCTACAGTATTAAGAGTACTTCCCCTTCCGGTGGCATCTCAAAATTCCACCCTGTATATTCTTTACCTCCACTGTACAACTTTTATGTATAATCCTCTACAAATTGCGTCACAATGCATTGAGGGTTTTAAACGCAAATTGTGAATGTAAATGTGCTAACTAGTTAGGAACTAACGATATATGCTGTTGCATTAATATGCAATTGGAAACGCATCCGACACAATTAATGATTTAGAACTAAAGCGGCGGCAATCACAATCACATTTGTTAATCACAAATAGTGTAGATACCATAAAATCAGCCAACTATAAAATCGTTACCAATAGAAATTGCGAACAATTTAAGCACAAAATTCATTTATTTAAAAAAAAGTTTATATGGAATTTTACTTTATTGTTACCAGATTTTCGAATCTTTCTCGAGATCCGAAGAAAGTCCATATGGATTTTTTCTTTTATGTTAAGGTGCATTCAGACCAAACGAGCATTCGCTATTCTAACCCCCTACTCTACGAAGATCGTTACACAAAACGTGATTCGTTGATTTCGTAGAGTGGGGGATAGAATAGCGAATGCTCGTTTGGTCTGAATACACCCTTACCAGATTTCTATACATTTTATGTAACAAAAAAGGAATGATTCATACAAATATTTTGCTATTTGTGGTTGATGTAGCTCAGCATCATTGACTCTGCCAGCCTAGCAATTTTTATAAATATCAAAGACGTGATCCGAATGTGCAAACTTATTCAGAAATGCTGATCATATTAAATAAAATTTCAGGATGCTTAGCCAAGTTGCCAATCGCTACGAACAAATAAAACATGGAAGCCGCACGTCATATTAAATTGCCTTTCAAAAACGGTCCTGAATTTTAGTTGACAAGTGTCACCCTCTCTTCGATGCATCACGGTAGTGAATTTCAATATCAACCTATAAAAACTTAAACCTCCATTTAAAAATAGTTGTGATTGGTCCATCAAAGTTTTGATTGGCTTTATTCTATAAACGTCTGTCAAAGACGTTGCGCCAAGTCCTGTCCATCTTGGCACAATTGAACAATTGGTTTTGGGGGCATTTTTGAGCTGGCGTTAAACGTCCATGTTATATATGGTCGCAGTTGTCGCACTAATATGAAAGAGTGACAGAGAGGAAAAACTACGATACGCTACTAACCGTTAGCGATTGGCAACTTGGCTAAGCTTCCAGGAAAGGCGCGCCATACATTTAGAACTAGGAGTAAGGCTTCCATAATTCACAGTAAAACCAAAGGGAATAGACCTATTAACTACGTGACAAACAACTTTATGATACACAATGACTTAATTAGACCGCATTAAGATACGGGAACAAAAGACGTTATACACGGCTCAAGGGATAAGTGCCGCGCGGTGGTGGCAGTATGAATACATTTGTCTCTACCCCATCTCGTCCCGTGGGTGTCGTAAGAGTCGAAGGGATTGAAGTGTCACAGACCATGCGTCTGTAGAAGTTTGATGGGCAACATGATCATAGTGGATACACTGTGATAGGCAATCCATTTGCCGATCGGGGCGATTATGGGCAATTACCTACTAATGCGTCTATACACATACGTCATGAGAAAATCCTATAGCAATCGTTAGTAGAATCTAAAAAAAAAGTAAACAGTTATGACCATACATATTGTATTTGACGTGTTTGACACAAATCGTTAAACACTTTCGCAGATGTATTTTTACGTTAATATTTAATAAATATCAATAATTTTAACTAAAAATGTACATGAACTAAAGGTTTCTCCGTGCGGTGACGGAGTAAGAATACAAAAATCACCGCCCCTCTCTTCCCGTGGGTGTCGTAGGAGTCGACTAAGGGAAATACTGAGTAACCAGCTTCTCAGCCGGTGGTAGGGTATTTTCACTAGTACCCGCCTGGTTGGCTACCACCGTACATTCGGTGTAAACGCCCGTGAAATGATTTACCTTCGTGTTTGCCGTGTTTCGGGGTCAGCCGGTGTATTTACCAGCATCTAGCGGGCCAGCAAGGCGGTGGCAACTAACAGGTTACTGATTGTCTCCTGTTCGTTGCCGCCGCGATTTGGGTTCTACTTTTCACTTACGATCAGATGGAGTGGAGCCACTTTGTTGTGCCAACGTTATTTTTATTGGGTCGGCAACGCGCATGTGACACCCTGAGGTTGCAGGCGCCCATAGGCTACGGTGACTGCTTTCCATCAGGCGGGCCGTATGCTTGTTTGCCACCGACGTGGTATACAAAAAAAAAAAAAGGTTTAAGGTTTTAAGTTGGTGATAAAACCAAGCTTATGTTCTAAAAGTGCATGATTATAAAATTATGCACGTTCTTAAGTTTCTTTACAATGTTTTTGTATTCTACTGGATGGTATACGTTTACACATTATGAATACAAAGTCTGTTTACGTTGTTCACAACTCTAGGCTACTTACTTGAATAGTTGTGGATAAACATAATACTTGAAGTACATTTTGTATACGCTTTTTCTCTTCATTTATACCATTCACAAGGCTCTCGGAGCTCCTAATAAAAAGCGACAGACTAAAATGATTTATGGGATGGCTAGATAAAGGGGACGCAAGTACCCAGTTCCAACAGATAAGACAATAATTATAGATTTGTTACTTTGTCGCCCGAGGCGTTCCAGAGTTTTTTCCGATGGTTAAATATGATCACGGGAATGATATCCTGTTTCTTAAGCTTTATCTTCAAGTAGAGTTTGTTCGGAATGGAAATGCTTTCCGTGATATATACGTTCAGCAGATTAGAGCTCTATGCCTCTCTAGAACTATTCCAAAGTGAAAAGTAGTTTGAAGTGCCTTACAATCTGATTGATAACGTTATTTTGACATGGTTCCTGAGTAGCCTCCAATGGTGAAGTAGACGAGCGAGGCAGTGAAATAAAGATTTCTGACATGAACTGAATTTAACTCGATTCCTGAATAGTTCAGTAGAATCGCCATGAATGAAAGATGAAAGTGATGAAATTGCGATCAACAATACCTACGCACCTACATTTTTTTACTTTTTCTACTGCCAAAGGTTATTGGACAGAGTATACCATATATTATATTTAAAAACAAAATTTCGTGAGACAATTTTGGGCATTTCTCAGAGTGTAGACGGACATCTCATTCATCTGGTCACGTTTTTTTGGAAGTGGCTGAATGATTTGAGGTTGGCTTTGGTTGTCTTATAGAGAAATGGGTGCTGTATCTGACGACCGAAAATTATACCAAAAGATGTAGCCACTTCCAAAAAAACGTGACCAGATGAATGAGATGTCCATTTAAGCTCTGAGAAATACCCTTTTATTGTCACGATCGTGATTATTGTTTACGAGTACTTTTTTGTTTTCTAGCAATCGGACCGGCTACAGTTGAAAAAATCTCGAATTTCATCAAAATATTACTTCGTATTACAATTGCGCCAATAATTTTCGAGGACATATTATTGAGTGTCGCCTGGTGGAATTAAGCGGGAGTAATTTATGCATCGGCACGACCCGTGGGTCCTATTACGAGTCCATCGCCATTCGTATTTTACTTTTGCAATGATAATTGAATACGGTCAGAGATGGGGCGTGAGAAAGGGCAGTTGTGGGCTTTTTGCAAATTATGGTAATGTCGTTTACATTAGAATCAATCGTCCAGTTAATATTTTGGAACCAGTAATATTTTTTCAGCCCTCCGGCCGGCAAACAGCACTTTGCCGGCCGCTGCGCTAAACTAAGTTGCCGCCTGCCGGCTCCGTTGACCAGAAGAATCATATACACACCTCGGCCGTTAAATGGGAAAGCCTCGGATCAAATGTTTGTCTACAATTACACGTCATCCGGGACATACCTATCGCACTTAAATGGCCTTGGCATGTAATGTACTGTATAACATAGGTACTTGATTTGAGGTTGAGACAAAATTGCACTTTTCTGGACTAGACCTAGGACCTATTTCTCGAAAGCTTGTAACTTGTAATTTAAGCGGAACTCTTTATTTAATTAACAGAGATCGGACAAATGTGCGTCGTTGTTCGCAATAATATGGATATGACTAAAAAGTTGATTGAATAATTAATCATTTAATCATAATACAGAAAATTACCTATTTGACATCGGTAACTATGAATACCTTTGTAAATAGTCCCCATATAGCTACGAAATCAAATTTCAAGAAATTATTCGTTTCATTATTCATTTAATCAACTTTGGAGTCATGTCCATATAAATGCGAACAATGATATAATAGAATATTAAAATAAATAACAACTTTACGAGTATAAGTTTGTTTATGTCTTGGGACATCTTATACAAATCGACCTAGTCCTCCGATAAGCTCAATTACGAGTAAGGTTTGTGATGTGGGTACCAGGCGAGGATATATACGGGGTGTAAGCGAAATACGGGCGATAAATTAAACCAGGCATGGGATTCATTAATTCATTATATGTATACGTACACCATTTATAGGACGGTGTAACTACGTATAACGTTCCCTTCTCCTTTCTCCTTTGCTCAAAGGTTAACTGGAAGAGATCCCTTACGGGTTAACTGGTTTTTTTTTGTAAATATGTGTATTTTTGCCTGTGTTTTGTGTACAATAATGAATTTACATACATACAATACATACGTTCCAACCCACATAAAAATTGACGAATTTTGCAGTTGACAGAAAGTTTAGAATCTAATGTCAAACTCATGTGAGTTGGAACGTTATCGTGTAAAACTACGTCCATATACTCGTACATAGATTGCCGCAGCAGTCAAATAAATAACAATTCTCGAACCGTCTCTGCACGCAGCGAGTGACCACTAACGACGGCGACTGCCATTAGGGCGCGGAAGCGTTTTGCCGGAATTAAAGTGCATTGCGGTGTATTGTTGCCGGATTGAAAGGTCCCAGCAGCGACCCTGCGCATTTGCATATAGTCCAAATACATACATATATATTGGGGATGTATTCGCAAAAATGTGTGTAATCCACAATATTTTTAACTACGAACAAATAAAACATGGAAGCCGCACGCCATAGTAAATTTCCTTTCAAAAACGGTCCTGAATTTTAGTTGACAAATGTCACCCCCGCTTTAATGCATCACGGTAATGAATTTCAATGTCAACCTATAAAAACTAAACCCGCCATTTAAAAATAGTTATGATTGGTTCTTCAAACTTTTGATTGGCGATATTCTATAAATATTTGTCAAAGGTGTTGCGCCGAAATATGCGCGGTGTTAAGAAAAGCGCTATGTCCTGCCCATCTTGGTACAATTGAACAATTGATTTTGGGAGCATTTTTGAGCTGGCGTTAGACGTCCATGTTATATATGGTCGCAGATTTTTAACAAGAATCCACCTGTGTTCATGTTCACTGAATTTCGCTGGGCAAAAAATATTAACATCAAGAATGCCGCTGTCACAAAGCTTACCGATTATTGCTTTAATTATTTTAAATTGTAGTCCAAATGTCTTACTGCGACAGATCCGTAGACTCGGATCTCCAGGAGTTAATATAACTCGATCCATTATGACGTCACAAGGTGCAACAGTGCGCACGTAAGCAGTAGATCTACCGAACTTAGAAAATAGTGAATTTTTGTCACCTCTCATTCAAATTAAGCCTTCATTCAACTGACTCAGACAGATGCACGAAATTTTAAATTGTATGTACATATTTATGTTTCTAGTAAGCTTACCTGTTGTCCTAACTACATAGATTTATACCCTGTGCCTATGTTTACCTCAGTGCCTATCTAATTTTGGACTACATCTTGGTATTTTTTTATTTATTTGGGAAAATAAACGAAAAGTGCTTTTTTACCCAACATAACATTTTTAGATGAATCGCCTCAATGTCTTAAAACAATCAATAAAGCTATTTAAAAACTTTACTCACAAACTCACTGGGCCCTGATTTCTATAAGTAGTATTCTATAAGTAAGTATAAAGGCATGAAATTCGTTGTAATATTTTTTCCATACAATAATGAGATATGATTGCAAAATTACGTCACCCAGGCCGTATAAACATCGCTCAATATTCCGTTATAAAATCGAATTAAACGAAACGAGAAAATAGACTGATCTCGCCGCAACATGGATATTAAAAGCTGGGTTGTTATTATCATTGCTTATCGAGTGCACGCGAGCATCCATCTCAAAATAAGTTACAGAAACCGTACTATGAGTTGGCAGATTAGCGTCCATTCGATACGTGAAGGTACACTCGGGTAAGACCGGACCATTTTCTGGTGAGTTGAAAGGATGTCACAAAAAAAACATTAATTTATTTTCACTAACTTTTACCTGCAGATGAGTGATGTACGTGATAAAAAAGAAATCAAGCTTTCAATATAAATTACCTACTTGATGCCTCTCAACCGAATAGCTTTGGAGTAATCGACACTTAAACATGCAATATTTTTTTCTTTCAAGACTCCCAGCCGAAAACCTTCTTGGCTTAAGATTAGTATCTAATTTCAATTCTAAAGTATAGAGAAGAAGGTGTATAGCTTCCTGTTAAAGATTGGATCTCCAAAAATTCTCGAAAAAAAACACTTTTTTTAAACGTTCATAGCTCACGACTGATGCGGCTGAGCGGTTAATGCATACTAGCGCGAGAGGGGCGGGGTGAAATGGCGTCATGCATAATATTGCCAGTGAGGAAAACTACTACTATTTTAGTAGTTGCGGTTGCGGTCATCCGATCTTACATTTGATCCGATCTTAGCCGAGTGTACCTTAATATATTATGCTCGCACTGATGTATTAGAGCGAGCATGATGGAGTACTTTACGTACCGAGTAAACGTTACTTGGAAAATTCATGGTATGGTTACCGATGTAATGTAGTTACTAATGTGTAAACTTTCGCTTCGTCATTTCACGAAAATGTTTGAATGTATCTTCATAATTTCAATTAGCTTCAATGCAATGGATATGCTTATGATGGTACCGCGTCTAAGCGTTTGTCGGTGATGCCGTCACGTTCTAACAAGTATGCAAGTGCAAGAATTTCTCAAATCTGTGGGAAAGCTGCTTTTTTGTCATAGGTATTTTTAGTCCGTTTTATCCGTGGTACACTAGAAACCTTTATAGTTGCACCATGGCCGTCTGTCTATCCGCAGAATAGTCCAGTGGCCGTTAGTACTTTGCATTTGGTACAGGCATACATAAACATATTTAATCACGCCGACAAAGTGGCATAAAAAAATATAGAAAATATATTTTTTTTCGTGTAGTGAGTGAGCAATATAATGGCGGTTGCAGTGCACTGCGATCGCCGATTGACCCGCTTGCCAAGCGATAATGATATCAACAAAAGATTTTTTTTGGGGTAGGCTTTTGTCCATCAGAGGACATTTTCCAGCGTAGGTAGGATGGTGATGAATATTTACATTAAGTACATTGAATATGGGATTTTGGGCGGGGTATAACGCGACACTCTAAAGCGATAGGAATAAACAGCCCTGACGGCGCTCCGTAAACTCTTTTCGGCGTAATGGCCTGAAAATGAGACGCGATATTGCGATGTGTGGGTTGGAATAAAACTGTCCATAATTGATGTGATAACGCGATATGAAGTGCTTTGTCTGTGGGACTCAAATTTACAAGTCCAAGCACGGACTTGTGCATTTTTGGGCGCAAAATACACGAACAAGTATTATGCATAGTACCTACTAGTTAAAAAACCGACCAAAAGCATGTCGGGCCATGCTCAGTGTAGGGTTTCGTAGTTATTCAAAAACGGCAGGGCCGATTATGTTCGAAATAGTTTTATTTTAAAGTATTCTATAATTAAGCCCACTAATCCCACTATTCATGATTTTTCATATTTTTGGACTTACGGATCAAAAGTTAGAGGGGGGCACAATTTTTTTTTCTTCTGGAGCGATTATCTCCGAAAATATTGACTTTAGAAAAAAACTTTCTTTCAAGACCCTCATTTCTTTAAAGAGACCTATTTAATGATACCCCAGGATCCTATTTAATGATAGTATTACAGCAAATAAAAAAAATCATCCCCACTTCAGCAATTGGGGAGGTAACCGAAAAAAAATTATTGTATCACTTTGTTGGCATGAATAATATGTATACCTGAACCAAATTGCAGATTTCTAGTATCAACGGCCACTGAGCTATGCTGCGGACATACGGACAGACGGACATGGCGAAACAAAAAGGGTTCCGTTTTTGCCATTTTGGCTACGGAACCTTAAAAACAATAATCCTCTATCTACGAGTATACATACTTAGCAGTAAGTACTTTAATAATCACATACTACTATAGATAGAGGTACAAACTTGTCTACGCAGTCAGAAATTAAGCTTTATCATAATATACCTATCTATATATATATATATATATATATATTTAGCCTCTTTTCCTCCATGCGGCCCGGTCGCCACAGTTCTCCCGCCAATTTGGATATAATGCGTCCAGGTCGTCCCGCCATCTGATAAACCGCAAAAACTCTAACTTTGTTAGAAATACACAGTCGATTTTTTGAAAAACATATAGGTACATAATTTCACTTAAATTAATAAAGTTTATCCTTCCTATAAAACTACGAGAGGTGTAAATACAAAATTAAATCTGTAACTCTCTGGGCAGACTGCATAATTAAAAGCAATGTTTTCGTTTTTAAATCGCCCGTGGGAGCCGCAAATGAGCATCTACTCAAAACTTTGGACATGACTCATCCCGCCGACTGTTTGCTCCACGGCTTTTGAACAGTTTGGATGTGGTATATAATACGAGTACATACATAAATTATAAACAATCTATAATTATTCAATGTCATGTACCAAGGAAAAATACCGAACTGAAGTGAGAGTTTACGTAAATAAGTGGAATCCCATGGTAAGGGTGCGGCTCCACTGACGCGGAGCGAAGTGCAGCTCGGCCAATGAGACCGCATCAAAGTGTTTCGAATTCGAATTTGAAGAATGTAATTGGTCAATTTTGCACAGCACCGCTCCGCTCTGCGTCAGTGTAGCCGCACCCTAAACTCGGTATTTTTTTTGTACTTGTAAGACTTCTAATATTTATAATGTTTATACATAGTAGTCGTCAGCAGCCTCTCTCAGTCCAATGGTGGATGTAGGCCTCTCCTATTAACTAAGCGTATCGATGTATTGGGAAGTAAATACCCGTAATCGCCACGCTGGGCAAGCGGGTTGGCGATCGCAGTAGTATGTCCACTGTGACGATGCTGCTGCCCATCAACAATTTTCTATAAAGAAATATTCATTAACACTTTAATTCCTTAGTTCAAAACTATGTATTTCATAAAAAAAAATATGTTACTCCACAAAAATATACAGGCAAACAAACTACTTACTACAATGAAAAACTTACTTCTCAATTGAATTTGGAAATTAAATCGTGGCTAGACAATCATAAAGAGTTTGTACAGTAACTAAAGGCACGTGAAATGTATGCCTTTCATCCAGATCGTATAACAAGTATCGGTACAACAAAACCTTCCCCTAACTTAATTCGACAACGTTCAACATACTGGACATGGTCTTTGACCCACTTTTTCTAATTCTCAAATCGGAATTATTAAGACTATTGAGTGCCAAGGAAGTTTTAACAATAAATAAAAATCTCAAAGATGTTTTATTATACTTACTTACAAATGCCGTATCCAAATCGCAAATATTGACTTCTGGGCCGCTACTAATTGAGGCATGTCCGGCCATTTTGTTGCCGAACTAAAGTTCCCGAAGCCTTGTTAAGGTCTAACGAATTCGGAAATCGCGTCCGAATGCTAACGAGCTACAATTTGGGAATCGACCCCCGCTGATTCGGAGTAAGCGTCTGGTTTCCAGGGGTTGATTAGTTAGGAGAAAAAATACAGTAATCTAATGCACTTCATCAGCCTATAATAGTCCACTGCTGGACGTAGGCCTCTCCTAATTACTATGCGTATAGATGCATTAGGAGGTAAATGCCCCTAATCGCCAATTCGCCAAGCGGATTGGCGATCGCAGTAATGTGTCCACTATGAAGACGCTGCTGCCCATCATCCATCTTTTATCAAATAATGATCTGTGACACTTCAATCCCTTAGTCGACTCTTACGACACCCGCGGGAGGAATTGGGGTGGTGACAAATGTATTCTTACTGCCGTCACCACACGGCTAAGATAACACGGATAAGATCGCGCTATGACTATTCGTTATACAAGGGAAAATTCTGCTACGATCTTTGGAGTGCCAAACGCTACAGAAAATCTATGTTGACTGCTGAGTTACGCTCGTAGCGCTACGTCGTAGCCGATAGGCCCTGGTTCTACCAATGGTGTATAAGCTAAGAAATATCTAATTATACGCAGCTCATCGTAGGCATATACAGGGCGTAAGTCTAATACGGGCGAAGCTCTTAAGGGGTGTTAGTTTACGACATAATAAATACATTGAAATAACTTTTACTTAAAATCAGAGCAACAAAATTTTCCATACAAAATAATTCGTCGCGCAATGTAAAGCAACATACGCGAGTTAAGCACTCGTTGACAGCTAATTTCAAAAGCAGATGACATAACTGACAAATCAACAATAACAAATGTTCGTACCTACATTGCTGCTCCGATAATGTTAAAAAAATCTGTGGGGTCTAAATTAAGAGTAACTTTAAAAAAACCTTGTAATCCATGATTACACTAATGAATCCCTTGCCTGGTTTAATTGATCGCCCGTATTAGATTTACACACTGTATATTATGTGATTAAAACAAAAAGGCACATACACAAACTCAAAATTTATTCAAGGCATTAAATTCATCTGTTGTCATCACGTTACCTTAATAATAAATAATTAAAATATATTATTGAGTAATACTCGAGAATTACATATTATTCAGAGAGTTTCCCGTATTCCAAATCGCCCTGTAACAGAATAGATGCTGAGCTCATACAACGGGTGTTTTGTTTCGATGAATGCACAGAATAGGTTACTTTACTTAACCGGAACGGGTATTTTTCGCCGAGCAATTTGAACCTAACGTGGCGTAGCTTAACTTCCTCTTTTGTTACGAAACAAGCTATTTCGAACCCTAAATGTGATATTTTAGAAATATATTAATCTAAACTTTCACGATTATCACTTTTTTGTTAACGACTAACGGGACTCAATCGCGTAAACTTGCGTTAACGGATGTAATGTCATGCCCAATGCCCAAAACACTACGACAATATTTTAGTTTACACGATTAGAGGAGGTAAGTACGTAATTACTAACGAGAGTGTTAGAAGCCCGACGCCGTAGGTGGAGGGCTTTTAATAACTCGAGTTAGTATTCCGCTTACCGACCGTGATGCATACAAAGTTTTTCATCACACTTGCGAACAAAAAAATAAGTTTTAGGACAAAACATTATTCTCTGACGTACGGACATTTCTATTACTCCCGCTACGTATGCAAGCAATGGCACGCTTAGACGGCAAGTGTAAAAACAAAATTACCAACCCTAATCAATACAATGTAGGTATATTCCAACATAACAACAAAACTATCACATTTTGAATTTGAATGAATATTTAGACTTTGAATTTGAATTTCCTTTTCCGACGTGGGACATATTCCGTAACATAGTTATTCTAATTAGGTTTAAGGAACCTAATTCTAATTTTGTCTCTCAATGTTTTGCTGTATAAAAAGGTTGACTTCACTTCCAGTGGCTTATTATTAGTCACGCGTTTGTCGTTTATCCTACTTCTCGTCACTGTCGCACTTAGGTACATACTTGTTAGAACCCGACGGAAACAACAACAAACGATTAAACACGGAACCATCACATAATCCGGCTAAGGTGAAAAAATTGTAATTTTTTATATTTGTATTATTGCAATTGGCAACTTGATGTAATCTGATGAAAAATGTATTATTAATACACTATATTAATCAGAAATCATATTGGCATTGAAATCTCCTGATCAAAAAATGTCAGCTACATAATTTTCGATCGATCGTTAATTTAGTAATAACCAGGCCTGCTACCGCGAACACCGAAGTTCGTAAATTTCGAGGGATTTTCTATGTCACTCTAATGACAACTTTGTGTGAGTGACAGAGACAAATCCCCAAATTGTACGAACTTCGATGTTTGCAGTAGCAGGCTAGCTATTCCGCTATAAAATTACCACCATTTTCATCCCCACGGGGTGCCACGCCAAAACCGGTGTCCGTGCATAACATCATTGGGTTAATTTAACGGTAATCTGTCGCCTAATGTGATTTTGAGGTTATGACGCGCC
>JALPQI010031271.1:0-45083 GCA_025490895.1 Thaumatotibia leucotreta
GATAAGACGGCTATATTTATTTTTCTGGTCGACACCTTTATCAAAACGTAACTAAAATGTACCTTTGTATGTCACCAAAAAAACCAATAGAAACGTAATATGCAAATTTAATTTTCATTATCTTAAAATGATTTATTTAAGAACATTACGTTACTTCAAATCGAAACGAGAAACTGGTCCTTATTAGTTAAGTCTACCGTAAAGTAAACATAATCTATATTAAGACCGAGCGCAGTGTGTGCTTCGAGTATTTTAAGGGTAGAATTCATTTCACGTTGTGATATTTTCTGTTGTTATTGTGTAACGTAAACACGAACGGTATATCAATTTTAGCCCTGTAAAGTTTACTTATCAAACTTTTCTATAGAAAATTTTATAATATAACTAACAAACGTAAATAAAAAAACGTTAAAAGAAAATTATGACATTTATATGCAAAGTGTTTTAGGTACCTTTATGATTTCAAATTAATACACTTACTCAAAATCATGTTCTAAGATGTTGTTGTAATTAATTATTAGCTTTTTAGAATAAAAATTGTACTCTACCCCTCAATTAAATGGCCGTTGATCGAAGGAAATTTATAGCAGTCATTAAATAAAAAGATAATTTTTAATTATATATGTATATATCAACCAGTCAACTTGATGTTTAAAATCGAATTGATGCAGATTATTTCATCGACCTATATTTTTTAATGTGAACATCCATCGTGCATATAATTTCCTCGATCAATGTAGATCTAGTATTTTCCAAGCTGTGATCCCTTATAAAGACTTTTACATAATAACACATTATATTCAAAATACAATAGATATATTTAATGTGTTTTTGCATAAAATAGAAACATAGAATTTTAATGTACGACCGGCTAAAGTATTTGTCTACCGATTTTGGATCTTAACGTAAAAATAATCAAAAAGTGGTAGCCCATATTCTCGCCTATCTGTACCTAATCGGTCATCGTATAAACACCTCGTCCAAATTAGCATACAGTTATGCACTACCGTCTACCGCCTTACTTAAGATAATATCCTTTTATAAATGTAAGGAGTTAAAATTCACTAGGGCTATCAAATTTAGCTTACATGCCTAAATGTACTTTTTACAATTCACTGTAGCTGTTTATGTGATCACACTCATATTTAGTTCTAATATAAATAAGTATATTGTACCTCAAACCTGATTATTGTAAACATAACCGCAGATGATGAAGCAGAGCTCGTTGGAAGGAATATACTGAATGCTTGAGACTTCTGCGTCAACGGATTTGCGTCATCTCTGTGACGCAAAGAGCTTACGCAAAGTTTTCAGAGTAAACGATCATGTACCGTTTAGAGGACATACGTGCTTATTTAGTAATAATAATCGATATTAAATTTTCCTATCTCATTTACAGAAGATGCGAACTAATGCGAGTAATTAATATTGGAATTTACGCAGTTACGAAATAATGTTTGCTATTCAATAATCGGTTTTTGAGGAAGGCAAACATTTGTTATACCAACCGTGTTTATCTCAGAAATAGTTTTCTCTCTGGTTTGGAAGATCAAATGGCAGTACATTTCATAAAAACTAGTCCGTACGCCAAAACTTAGGTTTACGTTGCCAAGTGAACGTCAAGCTTCCGGAACACTGACAAATTCAATGTAAAAAGCTCAGATATGATGATGATAAAATTCTACTACTACAATTTGAGAATGAAATCTTCAAGTTGCCATTAAAATGTCGAGTGTGTCATGTCAAACGTTACGGGTACATAGTACATCCGTCATTTTATTTCGGCTTTTATAAGTACAGTATGTATTCTTAAATTTTAGGTTAAAACCTGAATATTTTATCCAATCTACTTGCCCAGTTACCCTGCAATTTTATGACTTTTCGTAATGATATTATTATATCTTTTAATCAGTTATTAGCAGGGAGGCTATATTAGAATAATTTAAAAATAGACTTAGTTGCATTTAAATAAATGTGTAGTGGTTAATAGTATATCGACAGTTAATTAGAAAACGCAATAATATCTCATAAGTAGTTGCACTTATTGGTAGAAACAAAACGTAGACTATCTACTATAAGAACTGAATTCTTTGTAAATTATGTGCAAATACGAAGTATAGGGTAGTTGCTCATAAATGACTACTTGTGTGACTATTGTTTCTCAAAAAACGACAGATAACTTATCATTATTATAAATAGCGTTTTAGAAGGTACACTTGACTACAGACAAGAAATAATTTTTTTATACGTTACTTATTCGTTTCCATGTAAGGTAAAAGTACCAGTGTTCGACGCTGTGTTAGTATTCGACATGTGCTCTTCAAGTCAAAGCGACAAGGCTTAAATTGGAATATCGAGAAATGTTTGTTGTTAACCTTTATAATCCTGTAAATCACACTCGTACTTACCAGGAAACTAAATCGATTTTTTTAAATTACGCATTGCGAAATTATTTTTCAATCCATTCACTGTAATTTGTCAAACGTTATTTATAATGATGATTTGTTCCTCGTTCTTGTAAATTTCTACCACATTTTTTTTTATTCACGCAAGCCTTCTGAATGTATACCTACTTATATTTGTTTATTGTACTAAAGCAAGTAAACCTAATAAATATTGGGACATTTGCGTGCTCATCGTGGTTCTAGAATCCATGGAGTCGTCACGTTAAAATATTTTTTCGACTCGTGCACAATATTTAGGCAACCAAGTGTCCCAAGCCTACACATAAAATAATCCCTACCACTATGAAAATCGACGGCATCGTGGCAGCTGTGAAACATTGTAACAAGACATTAATTAATCTGCAAGAAGAATAATCTCTCATGTGCCCTATGCAATAATGTAAGAAGTATAAAGATCGTTGGACACTGTCACCTTGTTGACTATTTATATGTAAAATTTTATATATATTTTATTGTTTCTTATTCCTTCAATGAGTATGAATTTTATTTTTGACCTGTCATGGTGTTATATCTGAAAATATATTCTCTGTGTTTCTAAAATGTATTTTTATTTAACACTCTACACCTACGACAATAGCCGACCATTGATAATTGAATTGTATTATCTAAACGGTAATTACTTTAAAAAAATATGATGCTTGCACACAACTATACCGTTTATAATAAAATTGCTAATCTTATCACTACCTATATGATAATTTATACAGCTATCAACCAATCGGTTATGATATCAAATTATGATTATTAACGTTAAAAACACATCAGTGCATGTAACGTATTGTTACTGAACGCCATGGTAACTGTTGTTTAAATATTATAAAATAAAAAAATAGCAAACCTACAAATAGCAGCAAATAATAAAGGACACAAATGAATATTTATGAAATTGACATACATAAAAAGACTGGAAGAAACGTGACGAAAAATACACAAATATTAATCGTCTAGCAAAGTTTGTGGTGACTGTGAGAAGAAAAACATCGAAGTGGTGATTTTAGGGGAGCTGGACAATGCAAACTTATTTCGCGGGAACCTGAGTGTGTGGAATTTTGACCAGGGACAAGTTATATATGCTCCTGATAATGGAACAAACGTAGTCACCGTTGTAACTCTGGTTGCCAGTAGTTTGGGAATCGGATTATCTGCGGTTGCTCTGGTGCTCTTGCTTCTGACGGCCCTACTCTTTCCAGAATGGAGGCAGTCACACAAGAATCAAGTACTGATACAGTTTATGACCGCTCGGTTCATCTACGTCCTTTTGAGATATTTAAACAATGTTCGCGATGTTTTTGGACTACACCTGATGGAAGGAAATGTGTTTAATACAATGTTGTATACATACATAATGATATATACGGAAATGACCTTCGTGATCTGGATGATGATTTTCAGCAGACAAATATATAAAAGCATGGTAAAAGTATTCCATGTAAGCAAAGGAAGTATTTGGAAGAAGATTTTAATGGCTTGGGGCATCCCCTTTGTACTAGCGTTTATATTCATTTCCGGCATATATACTTTTCAGAGTGGATACCTGAAAGTACATTTAGTGTATTATATTTTTTTGAAGTGGCCTATTCTATTCTCCAACGCTATTCTGTTGTACATTAGCTTACGAACAGTGTTAAAAACAAACGTTCGAGTTCAAAATAATCGAAGAATAACGATTGTGATGGTTTGGTTGATATATGTGTTCTCCATTCAATTACTGTTTATAGACATATTCAAGATTATACATATCGTACTCCTTCGAAACGAGGCGAGGGCTCCATACACGCTACATGCCCTGTATGTGGCAACTAATATAGCTGCACTATATCAGTTCGCCTTTTCCGCTATGTTCTGGGTGTTTGGAAATGCCAAGACGAGACAGTATTGGAAGTTCGTCCCAAAGAATGAAAGAGTTATTAGTCAAATAAGTGCTCGAAGTAATAATAGGACTTCAACAAAATTATGAAGCAATTGAATAGAAAGTATTTTTTCTACGTTAAATAAAACTCATGAATACTTATCATTTTGTTTTTATTCTTCTTAGTGTTAATTGTATCACCTCGATCTTTTACTTTTTATATCATTGAGCCGACATATTCACTAAGGGCCTGTTTCATTATCCCCGAATATAATATATTATCTGTCAGATAAATTATAACTGTCCTTTTGCTTTTATATGCCTGGGGAAAAAATATGATAATTTTATTTGACGGATAATAATTGAGAAACAGGGATTGTGAAACTGACCGTAAGAATAAGCTCAAGGATTGGTAGCCACATATCTAAATACATATTTATTTTTATTGCCATTATTATTCAATCCCAGTTACGCCACCACTCGCATTGAGTTGGTGGCGCTAATACTAATTGCTGATAACATGCTGGGAATTTCGCTTGCACTGTGGTTGCTCAAATGCCTACTGTAAGCTAAAGTATAGTTCTTGGAATTATCAAGAATATACGATTATCATTTTAAGATAATCCTTATTATCAGAGTTAGCCTTTATCTGCCTATTTTTTTTTAATTCGCAGAAAACGTCTACAAAGAAATGTAGTTGTTTGTTTTCCCTATGATATAAAATCGATCGTTATCATATTTGTTGCATAATGTTATGTTTAAATTTTCCGAGACTCACTAATCTCTAGTTCCACCTTTAGTTCTCGCTTCAATTTCGCTTGAACTGAAGCTTACAATCACTGTTTTGTAAATAAACGTGATAATGCTCGAGTGCTTCCACGAACATCGAAACTTAAAAATTTCGAGCATCTGTCTCTGTCACTCTGATTACACCTTCTTTAGAATTTAAAAAATATCTAAAAAATATCCAGGGACACTTACACAAATCCACTTAGTCCCACGGTGAACGCAATTGAGGCTTGTGATTGTGATGAAAGCTCAATTGAGGCTTGAGATACATAAATACATAGACAGCCACGACCAAGAATCAAATAATAGTGATAATAAATACACATAATAATGCCCTCGCCGTGACCCGGAATCTTTAGCTGCGTAGACACTTCCACTTCCACTTAGTCTTTACCAGCTAGGCTATGGAGGCAGACAGAGTTTATACAGAGACAGATATTCGAAATTTAACCTTTTGGACGCCAACGACCGATATATTGGCACCGCAGGTTCAACGCCAAGATTCAAGACCAACATTTAAGTCTTGGTCCACAGAGCCATATAGACTTACACGCATATGCTCAAAATTCAATTAGAATTTTGACATTTTGTTGACGTGACGTGTGAGTGACAGCCTTTGTATTTGGCGTGGCGTCAAAAAGGTTAATATTTTTGTTTTTCGCTGTAGCTGTAGACCTACTGTATCTACATCATCTAGCAAGCGAACGTGCTCACTCTGAAGGTTTCCGCGGCTCGTCACGTCTGATTGCTCAAAGGCTCATTAGACGCCTTCATCCGATACTTCAACATTTATTCACTGTACTCTCAAAAGTAATATCGACAGCTTTTGCGCCCAAATGAAGAGCCATTTTGTCAGATTTTTTGGTCTGTGAAACCCTCGTTAAGGTTTGAAAGAAAAGCTTTTTTATTACCTGTTGAATTGGTAATTAAGAGGTTTACTTGATAATGCGCAATTTGGTAGATAATGCGCAGTACAAAATGAAATGGTACCTATTTTACTATTGTATAAACAATCCCTTTCGAATGGCTTGCATAAGGTGGAAGTACTAGTACCCGACGCTGTACCAATACTCGTCATTATAACTTGAGTGGCCATCGATAAGATAAAATCAACGATTAGGGCATTTAAACGACGATTAATGTATGTACCTTTAATGCTTCGTATCCCAACTTTGAAATAATTAGCTTATAATATCTAAATTATTAAAACAGGATTTTAAATACCCAGCTGAGTCTTCACGTTCTCAGATCATTAATTAAAAATTAAAAATAAATTTCGTTATACGTAACTCCGCCACGCACAATTGTGTCATGTAATTAAATATATTATAATTACATGCTGAAAATGCTGAATTGTAATATTTAATCTCATATTTATTTATAATTACTGGACTTACATGTTTAATTAGTATTTACCATTTTAACCTTCACTCAACCAATTTTAACCCTATGCTACTTACTCTAGAACCGGATCAAATTGTTTAAAAGTAGGAAGAAACTTCTCTCAATTTTGATCCTTTTGTACCGCTGTTACGTTGTAACGATCCATTCCTTAAATGTACAATAAAAAAATGGACAATCAGACCAATATTACGAGACTTAGGTTCGGTATTAACTCTAGCTATGAAACCCTAATAAGCCATGAGGATTTTTCAGCTATACCGAGACGATTCGCTGCTCGTAAAAAATCGGAAA
This sequence comes from Thaumatotibia leucotreta, assembly GCA_025490895.1. NCBI lineage: Eukaryota > Metazoa > Arthropoda > Insecta > Lepidoptera > Tortricidae > Thaumatotibia > Thaumatotibia leucotreta. The sequence goes on from JALPQI010031271.1 coordinate 6,799, forward strand.
AAGATCAGTCAGAACGCCTGTAAAAGACATAAGTATTTTCAAATACTTTTATAGCATTTTTACTCCCTTTATAGAGTTAATAGAAAAAAATACTTTATGGCATAGTAACAAGAATGAAAATGGTACAGAAAAACGTTATCAAGAGCTATGAATACTTTTATAGGCTATGGTTGAAGTTCTCTTAATGAAACATCGAAGCTGGATTATGACTCGTAAAAATAATGATAGGGCATAAAATGCAAAGGCGCTTATAATATAAACGAGTTACCTACAGATTACTTTTCTTCATAATGGTGAAGAATTTGTAGCGGGAATAAAATGTATGTTTGTGAAGTACTTATCTGGAAATTAGTGTTAAAAAGGTTTTTTTAAAACCAAAGTACAAAAATAAAACTATAGAACTAGATTACAGGGGAGAGACGATTTGGAAATTAGGTTTCGGGATAATTGTCTCTATCAAAATTACCCTTCGAGGAAAAGATATGATTAAATTGGGCTTACAATTGATTTGCGGTTCTAAGGCAAGATTTGGCAAATAATTATCCCATCTGAAATATTATTATTAATCTAAAATACATATAACTTTTAAAGAATTATCTTTGGCAAAATGAATTATAAATATTAGATGTCATATACCAAAGAAAAACGACCAAGATCACCTATGTCCTAAGACCGAGTGGCCGAGGGGTACAGGCATCAGCCGCGAAAGCTGAGTTCGTGGGTTCGATCCCCACCTCTGACATAGGTGATCTTGGTCGTTTTTCTTTGGTATATGACATCTAATATTTATAATTTATATAGTATTAAGTAGTGTGACTACTGGAGAAAAATTAAAGTACAAATCAAAATATTTAGTTAATAAATAATTTGATTTGTGTTTTCGCAATATGTTCAATGTTTGGCAAAATGTTTTGGGTTCAGCAGTCGAGAAAGCAAAGTCAATTATCCATATATATATATATAGTTGTGCGTGTGCCGTGTGGTGACGGCAGTAAGATTACATTTGTCACCACCCCAACTCCTCCTGCGGGTGTCGTAAGAGTCGACTAAGGGATTGAAGTGTCACTGACCACTATTTGATAAAAAATTGATGATAGGCAGCAGCGTCCTCATAGTGGACACATTACTGCGATCGCCAATCCGCTTGCCCAGCGTGGCGATTATGGGTATTTACCTCCTAATGCGTATATACGCTTAGTTAATAGGAGAGGTCTACGTCCAGCAGTGGACTATCATAGGCTGATGATGATGATAGTTGTGTACATACATTCGTATAGGTAGGTACTGTAGATATATCCCTTCCCACACTTGTTTATAAGTTTAGTAAAAGCACTCCAATCAGTGTTTGAGTTGTGATTTTGATTGTGAATTTCTCATGGCGCCCACTTCAGTCAAGTTGACGCGTGGGGGATGACGTTGATTGGAGATTACGAAAAATCCGGGCAGGGGATTAAGCGGGTTTATTAAAAACCCTATTAAGGCTCTCGGCGTGGTTAAGTATCATTGGGTTTGATTAACGAACTTACCGACGAAAGTGGTGAGTAGTTAATTACAAAAAACTGATAGTGTTCGACTTCAAGCGCCTTACTTCCGGCAGCAGTACAGCCAACTTTTCGTGTCCCACTTACTTCAATATAATTGTTTCATTTTCATCATGGTTAGTTTGTCACCAGTTTCTCTTTTGGTAAACAAGCAACCTGACCGTATGCAAATACCGTAGCTTATGCACGCTTGCAAGTCCATGGAACAACTGTAAGGTGAGTTAGTTCTAATACAATTTTGTTACTACAACAAAGTTTTTGTATTGGCTGAATATTTTAAATATCGATATTTAACAGCACAGATAAGCCAGTGGCAACATATATGTGCAATGATCTGTTAAATTGGCCTAATTTTGAAGTTTAGCTTAATGTCAGGCTTGTACATACTTTTATAATTAATACGAGTTTAATACAAGTTTACACCAAACAGGTGTAAAACTAGTAAGTGTCATTATTGCTTTACTAAAGTTCCACTCACTGTTACAACTTCGTAATAGGTGTGCCATCATGCTGATATTTGCAATTAGTCTGACTCTAGAACTAGACAGTCAGCACTCTAGTTAGGTGTCCCAAAGCTACGAGACATGAAGGAAAGTACATATCCTAAATAATATTAAAAGACTATTTCGGTAAAAAGAGACTATTTTATTTTTAATAGGAATGACCGCATGTATAGATTTAGTACGATAAGTAGGCTTTTGGAAATCCGAAAACCAATAAACAATTTCAAGGAAATTGTATCATTCGTTTTAGTAATTTTACCGTGATATTTTTTTTTGAGACACTATGTTGCTTTAGAAGAATTGTTATTTACAATGAGCAGAAAATACGAAGTGTTAAATTTTTCAATTTTTACTCAAATTTTTTTGATACTTACTCGCAGATATGTTTAAGGAAACAAATGTATGATGACCATTATGTTTTTTCGTTCAAAATTTCCTGTGGCTTTTAAATAATTTACGTGACCTATGTTTTTACCTGTAAAAGGGTAGTTCTCACGGGAAGTGTAAAATATTTTATCTCTCGTAAGCGTACGAATTTTCCGTGATTTGAAACGTTATATGTAAGGGTTTCATTTCAATAAAATTTAAACAAAAGCAAACGCGAGCACTAATTCAAGTCCCGAGAGGCACGTATGAAAATATGGCTTGGGTACCCCTGTCATGCATACGTTACTATTGTATGTCACACGTAAATTGTGCCCTCTTTTTTTATAAAACTCTTATAGTACGTTTTTAAGTTACATAGTCAAAATGTTAACCTTGGGCTGAAGGTAGCTGTTACCATTATCAGATTCATCTTTGTCATCTAGTCATTAGTACTTGTGAGGTACTAGATCACATCGCCAGTGTCCTTTATTAAAAACTATGTCCCAATTTGTGGGCTTAACCATGGAAATTTTGGAGTGAATAAAAATCAGGGAACTTGTTTCATCATTAATTATACAAACCAAGATAAAAGCATCTATCTGTTCTTAAATCTTAAAAAACAAAACAACAACTTAGTACTTAACTTAGCATAACAAAAAAATCACCGGAGTCAGTTCGATCCTTAGGTAGGTATTTTAAATGGGCAAAATGAGTATAGAGACACTACTTTCAATAAATCACTTATTACGACTGGATGGAACTTTTTGAACTTTTTTCCTCTTGTAGGTATACCAGGGACAGGTTGGACTATACGTAATCCAGTTTCCAAGATTCATAACCTCGAATGAAGCGTGCCTAATTTTTTTTTCTTTTGTCACACGCCTAAATCCATGAGATTGTAACTTCAGTTCCCAATTCGTTTGTATAGTCCTATATTCATTAAGTCGATTTTAAGCGTCCACATATCTCCATTATTATTTGATTAATTAGAAATACAAAATACAGATACATAAATTCCTTAAAGCTGGCAGTAACGGATTGAATAAACGACAAATCTATGTGTAAATGTCAAAATGACAGTAGACGCAGCTTAGGTCATATGCACAGCAGCATACACACAATTATAGATGTCATTCATTTCATTCATACCATTCGTGCAAGTTTTAGTGAATTTACCTGTACACCACCACACCAATAAACCTGAGTTTTTTTTTCTGAATATGATTCTGAAAAATATTTCAGTTATCTACTGAAAACTACACCTGTCGAGGGCTATAGCTGAATAGTTATTTATTATACAAGGGGGCAAAGTTGTTGTTTAACTGTCGTGCCAATATTGAGACCTGAGCTAGCGAAAGATTCCAAAATTGAGCCACGAGCGTAGCGAGTGGTTCAAAAACTGGAATCTTGAGCATTGCGAAGGTCTCAAGGCACGAGAGTTGAACAAACTTTGCCGCCAAGTGTAATACAACTTTTTTCCCCTCACTATCGCGAGGAAATAATATATGATTACAAATCTCATCCAAATGTAAATTAACTTAAAGAAACTATTTAAAACTCAATGTCGAAACGTATCGTAGAATAGAGTTACTTATGGAACATAAATATTGCCAATGGCTTACAAAGTCACATGAGAAATGACCAATTTAACATGTGAGCTCCGATTGCGCATGTTAACTACGGTCATACAGATCCACTTATACTAGGCAGTAGGGGGCTATAGGAATTAGAGAAATGTCAAATTACTTTATTCACAAGTGTGTAAAAAGCGTTTTTACCCGCTCGTATTAAAGGATAAACGAGCGCTTTACGAGCTAGTGAGGGGAAAAATATATTGCTGTACATGTAAATAATTTAGATTATGAAAGTGAGTGTTTTTCAGGCAGCAGGTGGCCACAGTTATCTAATCTAATACGTACTCATATCTATTTTTATTACTGCTTCATATCAACATCGTTATACCACCATTTGTGCTGCTATTAAAACACTGTATATTCTGTATAAGCATACTAGTTAGGTAAGTGATAATTGAATAGATAAGTAGGTAGGTCTAAAGGCTTTGTATCAAATTCAGAGTTTGTTTTCAGTTGACAAAGAAAATACAACGACAAATGCTTAGAAATTGTCATGAATTCTCGTGTTATAAATTAACATCGGTAGCTATTTTCTATAGTGTATCCCTGCTTCTAAGTTGTGTTTACTTGGCTAGAAAAGAAAGTCAAACATGGAGGTAGAACAATTTTGTAAAGCACGCTTGCATTGCTTTATAAAGTTTCATATTGCTTAATAAAAATGTACGTTAACATAATGGGAGAATTTATTTATAATTATAAAACATGTCAATACAAAATTAATCATAATGAAAAGAAAAACTTAAAACTACACTTAACACTAAACATCTTAAAAATAACTAAATTACACAAAACCTTAAAAATACACACCCTAATCAAATAAACAGCCCCTCAATGTTCCCGGCGCAAAAGTGCCCATCAGACTCGCAGCGTTTCCGCGTTGAACCGCAATGGACAACCTTTGCGCCAGGAACCATCCAGAGCGGGGGTCATGACCCCTCTCCAGCAGACGGCGACCCAACTGACCCAAGAAAGCTTTTGCCTCCGCGCACCAGCAGCCCGATGTCTCCACCGCTAGTGGAACAAATAAATAATTAGGGAGCTCCGCGTACTTGACCCTCTTAAGTAATGCCGCCTGCTCAGCAGCCGCTCCCGCCGACCGAACAGTACGCCCTAAATGAGTTGCGGCGAACGTGCTCACGCAAGTAGCGTCCCACACGAAGCACCTCCCCCTCTCCCAAGGCACCAGCGTCAAGCCGTCCGGCCTCTTACCATCCGAACGACTAAGCCCAGGTGGCTCCAGGACACACGGTACATTCGCTGAAACGAGTGCTCTACGGACTATATCGTTCAAAGCATGATGCCGAGGAAACCTCCCCACACATCGACAACAACTCAAAGCGTGGTGTCCGTTGCTCTCCACCATGGAACCGCAAATGCATAGATGAGGCTGGCAAACATCACATTAACATAATTATTATATTGGTTGCTCGGGTTTGTACGCTTTTTAATACTTAGTCTGGAATATAAAAATAAATATGGTGCAATTATCTTCGTTACTACCTACACTAAAAAGGTACCTAATTCATGAAAAAAAAACTTATAATGTATAAAAACATAAGTACAACCCTTCCTAAGTATGATTATGCAGTGGATAGGTACCTACCTTAGGTCCATGGGGTCCCGAGCACATTCATTTCCGCCTACTAATATCTCAGGGTTTGTATGGAAATCAGATTCTTATTATCGAATCGGATGATTTTATTTTATTTTTATTTATTTTATTATTCAAATAAGTTACACAGCATAACAGTTAAACACCAAGGCACTGTGAACTACAAAAAAAAAACACAAAAATATAAAAACAACTTAAAACTAGTTTGATTTAGGCGACGAAACGACGTGGCCCCGTTGCGTCGTCTGATCCGGCGTAGGATTCGGCAGATTGCCTCGGAACTGCCGAAACACGACACCCTTCGGCCAGAAGTCTGCACTCGCGATGGTGTCATGCAGCGGGCGCGGCACGCGCACCACGAACGAGCTGAAGTGCACGTAGTGGTGCGACTGCAGCTGCTGCACCCTCAGCGAGTAACCCGTCTTCCGGCTGACGTACTCCACCACATCGTTGGGCACGGCGGAGTAATGCAGGCGCGACACGTAGAGCGCCCTACTCGGTGTTGCAACCGGAAGACCGGAATTAACCGTCTCGGCGGTGCCACACAGAGTTTTTCGAGGCGCCCTGCGCACCCTGCTCTTCCGTTTCACCAATGTGAACCCCTCCTTGTCCACAAAGATGCCGGAGGCCTTGCCCATATTGGGACCCGTTCCCTCAGGAGGCAAGGTGGCCCGGTTAGCGGCGACAGGCTGACCGGCGACGTCAGCGTAGTTACGCCGACGTGACTTTGCAACAGGCGGCGGCACGCGCGAGGGGCGCGCGGGCGGCGGGGCGGCGGCCGCGACACATGGAGCAGCGTCAGCAGCACGCGATCGTACAGGCTCAGCGTTTGTAGCGGGCCGGTCAGCGCTCTTGAAATTTGATGCCGTCGACCGAGTCGAGACATTCCGTAAACTATCAACTTCGTCACGTAGCTCGGCAATAGTGACTTGGGCGGCTTCAAATTTCAAAATGACTTCTGCTAAACTTGTTTTTAGGGCCACGATGTCCTGATACAAGCAGCGAACGTCGATGTTATCCGGAACATGTATCGGCAGGATAGAGGCATCCTTCGATACAAACTCCGGAATTCGCTCTCGGTTCTCCTTAAGGATCTTATGTATATCCAAAAGGGACTTCTTCTCGGTTTCATCCCCTTTTCTGTGAGGAACATACGTGCCAACAATCCCAAGGGACTGGCACAACACCTGCTTCGCTTCACAGATGTCATCCACGCTGAAACTCGATGCCCGCGAACTAAACTGGACAGCGGTTGCAGCATCCATTCTTCCCTCCAGCAGCACCTTCTCCTTCTGTTGCAGGAAGGCGAGGAAATCGTTCACGATGGGTTGACTCGAAGAGGCACTCATCGCGGCGAATCATAAGCAGCGGCCGGGCCGCGCTAATTTCGTAATTAAATATGATATTTAATTAATCATCGATGCGATCGATCGATGATGTTCCCGTAGTAAAAGTTCATCAATGTCCTCAGAATTAACCCCCTAAAATTTGGTCGGTGTATAAAAAAAAATTGCATACAGGTCGCATAGTAAATATAAAGACCCGAACAAAACCTTTTTGACATGATATCAATAACGGTGGGAAATCTGAGACATCACATCAAAGTTAATTCAAGTAATATTATCGGATTTCACTTTCTCGTACAACCATTCGTGACTGATAATTGGATCGTGATACTAACTTCAGCGTTAAGAAATTATTACTCTCAAAAATGCAGTAATCTCATTTCTACGTCATCATCATCGTATCAGCCGAAAGACGTCCACTGCTGAACATAGGCCTGCCTCAACGATTGCCACAATGACATAAAGTACGAGTATAAAATTTAAGCGGCAGTCAAAGACTTTTTAAAGTAGTTTGAACAACATTATTTTCACCTACAATGTTGAAGGACCCATCATAAGCTGGCGATGTCTCTTAACGAATTAATTACTTAAGTATTATCAGCACATCGACATGAACGATTCGATTACTAACACATTAAAGGTAAGTATTACTTAATATCCGTATTGTTTATACTTTTATAGATATATCCTTCGATTCTTCCGAAAGTAGCTAAAGTTTTACTTTATAATTTTCCTGTAGATATCATCAGCATCGTCGTTATCATCACAATTTTAATATAATGTATACATATAGCAAGGGCTTAATCGTTTTAATTTGCCAGGAAAATGCAATTGTGAAAAGACCGCTTCGTACTTGGCACGAGTTAACCTAAGAATATTATGCACATCAGTTTAAATTACTGTGATTTTACTCTCTGGCTTGACACTTGGCCATAAAGTAGGCTAATTAAACTTGGAAAAGTCATTAAAAATGGAGCGCCGCGCACACTGAATGTGATGGGACAGATATGAAAGGGACCTTTCATACCTTCTCACAGGTTGAAAGGTTTCGTTATCTTTTTACAGAAACATTTTATACTTGCCGTTTGTACCTTTCTGGGGGTCTCAAGAGATTTGAACTGTAAAAAAATAATTTGTGTTTGCTTGTGATTAAAATGCATGCGAGATGTAAAGCTTCATGAAATGTTTTTAAATTTACAACTGATGTAATTTTCAAACAAAAATAATTACAGCAGAACTCAGTCGAGGATCCCCTTCCGGATCACCTATACCTTGACCAAAGCCCAACGTTATGTCGAGCAATCGTCGACTTAAATTACGTTAGTGACCGTACCGCATAATATTTAATTAAGTATGTATGTCTTTTACAGGTAAACATTCGTTGAAGGCTTTTTACGATATGCATCGCCACTTCCCCAATTTCACCAGTGTAGAAAAAAATTATCGTTGATTGTTGGCGTCTACGTTAGTTCCACAACAATATTGGCAGAATACCTACACAATTATTCTTGGAATCTATTGTTCTAAATATTCCTACATAAACGTTCACATCCCTTTCAGCTTCCCATAAACAGCGGAAATCGGTGTACGTAGGTATATATCTAATAGCGCTACAATACAATGCATGTTCCTTGTCGAAGGAGATAGATGGCACAATGTCCATGAATTTCTATTGTATCGTTGAACTTGACAAGTAACTTTATTTAGGTAGATGATATCGTTTAGTTTATTTATAAAAATAGAGATTCAAGGGATTAGAGGAGACCCTCTCCCCCCTCGAGTATAGACATACTGTACTCTCAGAGTATGATCAAAATTAAAATTTTAAATATTCTAATATTTCTTACGTATACTGCGTATACATGTATATATTTATCAGAGATGGGCAAAAAGTAATCCGATTACTTCTGTCAATTACAGTTGTATGTGTACTTTGTAATGTAGATGTAATCAGAAAGAGTAATTGTATTACTTTTTGCTCAGCTCTGGTAGGGGAGACCGGGGCAAGACGGGATAGTTAAGAAAAAAATCAACTGATTATGGAAATTATAATGTTTATTAAAAATCACTTACCACAAATGCAACACTTATAGTTTTAACAAACATATGCTTTCTCTTTTATGGCACTACGTCACTTATTTTTTTTGCAATTAGGAACTGGTTGTTACATGGCAAAAATCCCGTTTTGCCCCATCGTTGGGGCAAAATGGGAAACGCTATGGGGCAAACGAGCACACCTTTAATCGGGTTGGCAACCTTCACAAATATGTGCCTCTACATCATCCTTCAGTGGACTGTAAATATAAGTACCCACAATATATGCAAGGACAATCACGATCGTCTTCAGATGAACTTACATCCCTGTCATTTTTGTTGTGCGTTTTTTGTTTGATGTTATGTCTTAGGCTTATAATTTCTTACCATTTTGACTGCAAACAAATATAAAACAGTTTTATAACCAAATATGAAATTATCAATGGGTATGGGTATGGGTATATAGCCCATATGGGGCAAAACGGGATAGTATCCCATTTTACCTCGACCATTTTGCCCCATCGGACATATTTTACAAAAATATCAACAGTTCTAACCTACAAAATAATAGTCCGTAAAAGCAACCTAAATTCGTTAGTTTTACACAGATGCAACATGTATATAGTAAGGAATAACAATAGCAATGATATCTACCTTTATGCCCATCGATCAAAACCGAAGAACTTTTTAACAAATCACCAAAAATCAGTTTTTTCTAGCTGGGCGACCAAAACCGGTAGTGACACGCACCCGGAGCTTTGACTCGTGTGAGGTGACTGAAGTTGGCGGGAATGGCGCTGTGTCGCGCTCTATTGCGCGCACCAGTTACGCACACAAGTACATTTCCCGTTCTGCCCCGAGCTTCGTTTTGTCCCGGTCTCCCCTATATATCTTGAATGTCACATGTAACATATTACGTCCTCAACGTACAGGCCAGGATACGACGAGTTGCAGGCCTAGTCGATAATTTTATAAAATAATCTTGCATTATACAGTGATACAACCACGTTTCTCGCCTAATTACGAGACCATGTGACATCCAGATACTCGCAAAGTGCCCAAAGTGGGGAAGTAATTCGTTAGGGCTTCACAAGAAACTTAGTGCTACTTTTTCTCCGGCCAGTTTTCTCGCGGAAAGAATTGCTATTGAACCATTTCATCTCATTTCAACAAATGGGTACCTATGTCGCATGACGTTTGCATTACGTAAACAATTTTTTGACTATAACCGTTATGGTGCCAAATATGCAAAACTACTATTACTTTTTTCCTCTTTTAATTTTGTAGCGGGAAAAGCGGGATATATATTACAGAAAAGCCAACGCGTCTTCATGCCACCCTATCATTGAAAGCATACTGCCCAACATCCTTGAGATATCTCGGGTTCTGCCACTAAGACGATATGAAACGAATAGTAGGTAGACAAATATATAGGGAATTAACAAGTCAACCCCGTGTTAACCTCCTAAGGCCCGCCTTACAAGAGAAATGGACGGTGAAATTTGCAGGAAACAAAGTTTAGTAGTTTGATGATTAAAATTTACAAGACAAAAAAATTGCAACTCTGATTTAATTGATTAGAAGTGAATGTGTACCTACTAGTATTTGAATAATGGACCTCAGGAGGTTAATTGACTAACCCTAGATCGTGCAAAAGTGGGGTTAAGTCATCAAAGAGTACAAATACTGGTAACTATTTGACGTGCCAGAGCTCGGCAAGGGTGTGCAATTATTCTTCTGCACATGGTTGATGGCTGGACGTTTCCCTGACAGTGGCTATTTCGTGCAGATTGCATCGCGTCAAATGGCGGACAAAGGCAGCGCCCGATGTCACTCGCAAGTGCTGTAAAATAATTCAAAAAATGTAACGTATTTCGTTTCTATTTTGTTTTTACTCTTATTTTAAGCGGACTGATAGACGGTCATAACAAGACTACCTAATACTTTGGTTTATTGGTTATTACTTTAAGGTTTATTTAGGTTATTACTTTCCGTCTCGACACCTCCTACGTATACTGGTGCAAGAGACATTTTTAACATTTTCGTTTTTTTGCATATTTGGGTTCAAAATACTTATATCTACAAGCTATAAAATTTTTGTGGCGAAATTACCGCTAGTTTTTGAAATAAAGTGGCGTATACTGATATAACTAACACCTTTTTTTTGGTTCGAACGTCGTGTACTGAGCTAAGTGACTTGTACCACTATACGCAGTACACTTATCGCCGCGGGCGGAAGTTATACCAGTATGCGCGAGCAACACTCTAAAATCTACACATAAAAGTAGGCTCTATTGCTTATTATTTAGCAATATTGTTGTTATTTGATTAGTTGTTATGTTAAATTAAATGAATTATGCGTAACCTACCTACCAAACTAAATATAAAAAAAAATAGTAGATTACTGCTTGCCAGCTAAGCTAATATAGATAGCTGAATATTAGCAAGGCCGAATACAAATACGAATCTGGCCAGCAATTAGGTAGTGTGTTTTTCAAATATGTAATAACACAGCAACACAACTGACGTTCTTTAATTTTCCCACGATATTTTTTTTCATAACCGTCTTATGTATTTCGAGTGTCCCGTGTTCAATAACAATATATTAGAAGTACATCAATGTAGATGCCTAGACAGAGCGCTTGCCTGCTAACTGCCTTATATATGTACCTACGGATAAGACCGAAAGGGACAAACTATGTTTATCGGAACGCTAAGTCAAGGGGTAAGAAGATACCGACGGCTGCTCATAAGCATACATATTCTTTGCGAGCCGATATTAAGAATTCTAATTAGTAAAAGAAATCAGAGCTTACAATATTCCCTTTGGTCGATGTTGAATAACAAGTGGATAATATTCGTAACCATTTAAATTGTTTTCTAATTCATATATAATGTCTTTAATAATATCGTCTTCTCAAACCTACCACCAGTATTGGATGGACGATTGACACGTCGTTTATAATTTTAAGTCTGATAGCCCGGACAGCAAAAAAGTATATCAGCTACTTATAAAGACATTGAAGACATATTTACACTAAAACGAAAGAAGCCTACTTAGTAGTTCCAATATATACTTCTTTTAATTTGAGTCTTAAAATCATTACTAAGTAGTTACGTCTTACTGTACGCACCTAAGAAGTATTGGGGCATTTTCGCGAGAAGAGATCCAAAAACTTATTTTTCTGAAACAGGTAAATTTTATGTTTTTCCTGCTCAGAATCACGAGCTCTTTCGATCCTACTAGAAGAAAAAAAGTGTCCCAACTTTTTGTTTCTATTACGTAACCGTTTTTCAAACACTTCGTACAGCGGTTACAAAATGGAGAGCATGTAAAATGTATGAAAAATGTGGGACCGTTTTTTTCTTGTACTTTTTTTCTCCTAGATTGAAAGAACTCGTTATTCTGAGTAGGAAAAACATTAAATTTACCTACCTTAAAAAAAAAATTTTTGGATCTCTTCTCGCGAAAATGCCCATTGAACAAAATAATTACATATAGGTATACACGAATTCGATGCCATACATCAAATTTGCGTATATATTTATTTTGTAAAAGCAACGCCGAAATATTTATGTTAATGTTATTTCTTCAATTGTTATATTGCCTTTTGATGTTGTGTCTTACATGTCTTGATTACTTGAAATTAAAACTATGTGTTTGTTTTAAGACTTTCTTCCAGTAACCATTAATCCGGTAGGACACTATGAATAATAAAAAATATACTTATTTAAAAATGATGGTAAATCAGTTTAATTTTTTTTTTATTTTAAGCGTTGTTTTTCTTTGTATTTATATACTTTTAGACTTCCTGCAATGCCCTTAACATACAAAAAAAGCTTCAACGTATATTGGTACATGATTAATCAATTTAGGCGTATACTGGTACAAGTGACAAATTAGGCGAAAACTAACCAATAAAAAGCATCAGAGCAACAACTCCGGTTCGTTTAGATATTTACGGTGCATGATAAAAAATATACATCAAAGGCACTAAAAATATATCCGTATTCAGCGAGTCATAGTATACTACGTATACGGTAGTTGTCTCAGTTCATCAAAAACAAGAACTCGTAAATTTCACGTTTACTGGTGTAACTACCATTTTTTCAAAAACTACTAATAATTTCAAAAAAGTAAATATGTGGATTGTATTAAAATGTATCTGTTATAAATTCTTGAAAATATCATGAAATTATTTTATTGTATGAGCTAGTTACAGAACTTTGTACCTTTGAACAGCTCTCCTGGAAAATGATGATTTTGCACTTGCACCAGTATACGTAGGAGGTATCGGACTCTGTCTTCCTTTCCTTGTATGTCTGTCTGTCGGCAGCATAGCTCAATGGCCGTTAGTACAAGGCATTTTTGCAATTTGAATTTGGTACAGGTATTAATCACGCCGACAAAGTGGTAAGTAGAATAAAATGTAAAAAAATGTTTTTTCCTGTATTTCCCTAGCTGTAAATTGGGGTGATTTTTTTTATTTTACTGTAATAATATACCTAGTGTTGATATAGATCTTACAAAAAGAATAAGGGGCCCAAAAGATTTTTTTTTCTAAAGTCAATATTTTCGGAAATAGCTGCTCCAAAATTTAAAAAAAATGTGTCTTCCTCTAAATTTTGATCCATGAGTTCAAAACATATGAAAAAAAATGGACTAGGGCTGATAGAATACTATACATTGCGCATGGCCCGAAATGCTCGTGGCCGGTTTTTAAAGCGGAACCCTTATAGATTCGTTATGTCCGTCTGTCCGTCTGTCACAGCCGATTTAATCGAAAACTAAAAACGCTACAGTAATGAAATTTGGTAAGAATATGTGTTGTATAAGGTAAACGGCCACTATTACGTGATAGTACGCTATTACGGTAGTTTTAACTTCCGCGCAAATAATAAGGAATCAGAATATCCTATGTTTAAATTATAAACGGGTAAAAAATCTTCGATATTTAAGCTTTTTAACAAACGAAATTTCAAAATTATTATACCTACACTTTTCGCGATACGTCACTCGGAACAGTCAGAGTGCCGCGAACAGCTATTTGGTGTACACACGCCAAGCGTAGCCGTAAGGTTCGCGCTCTCATTTGTTAAGCTCATAAAACGCCAAAAGTAAGTCCTTTTGATTTAAAATTTCTAGAGTGTTTCTTTGAGTTCTTTAAGTATCGATTTGACACAGAAAAAGGTAATGTTTAAACATAGAAGTTGCTAAAAATTGCAATTGATTGACTCACGGAATAAGGTGCACCTAATTTTTGGTATGTCCCTCATTTCGTGATACTACCGAAATAAGGGAATTCTTGACTTATTTTAATTGATTGTTTATTAATATAACAACTAAAGTAAATTGTATTGTAAATGAAAAACTAGATACTGTATTTACTTAAGTTTAATTTGAGCTAACTCCGGTATAGGTTTTTTTTTACTTGAATTCTCATAAATCGAGTTTAATTAAACCTGACCCAAGTTCACAGTTTTTAGGTAAATTCACATATTACTTACCAGCATAAATTTGGTTATAATTACGTTTACTTTACTTATTGTTGTATTTGTTTGTTACATTTAAGATTGTTTATAACTCATCTACGTAATTTATAATATATATTAACTTAAAAAAATAATCGCGGGAATTTCAAAAAGTCAGTATCACGAAATTAGGAACCAGCATTTATTACTTTTCCCTAATTTCGTGATAGTGTAAACTATAGTAGTGGGTAACAAACAGACATGTAAGTATCGTAAATTTAGATAGTATTTTAGACAGTAGGGTAGACCGAGGAGAATCGGATCACCTGGCGAATCGGAACAAGGTCAAAAATACCAATATTGCTATTATTAATGTTTTAAACATTTCTTCAAATTGAGCGCAATTCAGTTGAGCCACATTTCCTAGTAGGGTAGGCCGAGGAGAATCGGATCACAGGGCGAATTGGATCAAGGTCAAAAATACCCATATTAGTGTTTTCACATTTCGTCAAATTGAGCGCAATGAGCCACATTTCCTTCCTCTCTTTGTCCTCGATCGTTTAATAAAATAATAGTTATTTATGTGGCTGGCGCATAATAAGAGGCATTGAACACGAGTGTGGTTTTATGAAACGAGCCGTAGGCGAGTTTCATAATATGATCACACGAGTGTTTTAAAGCCTAATTATGTACAGTCACATACATAACCGTATACTTAATTACTTATGTTCTGATTTTCATTTAAGGTAGACCGAAGCGAATCGGATCAAGGCCGGAATCTCTACGTTTTTTTTTAAATTAACGATTAAGGACAACGCGAGGATGTGTTGCTCAACTGAAGTGTGCTATTGAGCACATTTAGTATTTAAAAAATCTTCAAATTGTTGAAAAATCTTTTAAAATACTAAGGGTGCGTTTTACCAAATTTTGATTCTAAGAATAATGCTTACTCTGGGATAGTAATGTCAAAACTCCATAGTAATTTGTCAGTAGTATCTTAGAATAAAAGTGTGGTAAACTCGAGCCTTAGAGATTTTGGACCTTGATCCGATTCGCCCGCTGATCGGATTTACCCCGGTCTACCCTAATTAATGTTTATTTCGTTATCAATCAAAGAGAGGTTTTTTGTTTAATGTTCAAGTTGATTTAAGTTTGTTTTTAATCACCTAAAGAGTATTATGGTATGCAAATCGGTAGATTTTATCTTGTTTAATTATAAAGAAATAAAAATTTTAAGCTGGATCTCATTTAACCATGTTGTTTCATTTAAATGATATCCGTACCTATAGTATCTTAACTTAATCAAGTTCGTTAAAAGTAACATTTTGTTAAAGAAACAATAGTAATTTACTCTAAATATCTTTATCACGAAATAGGGGCCGCAAGTTCACGAAATTAGGAGCAGCGCCGAATTTTATCACGCAATAGGCAGCAAATAAGACGTTCACAATTAAATTAATATATAAAAAAGTTTGAGCAAAATCTATAAAATGTATGCATAAACTAACTTTCAAAGAATCAATATAACATATGTATGGCCCCAATCCCATTTTTTTTTTCAATATGTTATCATCATTATGTAGTGGTTTAAGGTAAATGTCCCCTATTACGGTATGTTAAGGGTCTCGAGACTTTGTGTATTTTTAAATAAAAATCTTAGCAAGATACCACTACAAAAGTGTTACTGAGGGGTAGCTTTTTTTGTCGATGTACATAAGCGTGTGGACTATCAATATAAAGGTATTGGAAAACTTTATCAAGGTTTTTAAAATATATTTTTATTTAAGCGAACCATTTTCGAGATATCAACTCTCGAAGTCTTTAAAAGTCTGCCCACACCGCTCTATTGTTTAAACTACGCTGTATAAAATGAAAATAAAACATGTTATGCATATTAATAAACTCTTTCAACGATTCTAGTTGGATTATCTCTTACAGTTTTTAAGATAGGTTTATTTAACTGTATTTTTTTATAATAAATTGATAATGATACGGAACCCTTCGCGTGCGAGTCCAATTCGTACTTGGCCGGTAAAAATAAAAACAACAACAAACTATTTATACAAATAAATATTTATTACCTACTTAAGGATTTTTTTTTCGTTTTGGAGGTTTTTTAGCATCTATTAAACGACGACCCGCATCTAATGTTTCCCGACCACCGGATCGAAGTATGCTTTGCCTTGGTTTGGCATCATATTTCGCATACACACTCGGTCAGTGAATACGGGTCAGGTGGTTTTTTTCATAGAAAATAACGCAAACATGGAGATTTCAAGCTTTTTAATCATGAGTTGCTATTTTTATATCTACAGAGTCATCTGAAGATAAAGTTCCGTGTTTTTCGGATCGGGTGAAAACTTCAGGGAAATTCCAATACAATTAGATGTTATAACGGTTCCACTTGTATTATAAATATTTATTTTAAATATTTGTAATCAGCATGTTTTCAATGTATTTTCTATGAAAAAATCCACCTCACCTGTATTCATTGACCGCGAGTGTAGAAAGCAATGCGACTCCTGAACAGACGATGTGGGTATTAGAAACAAGGGTAAGTATTTTTTTTTTGTTACCGTTTTTTTAAATTTTTATATATTTTCTACAAAAATCACGTACGCTTTCATAGAAAATGTCGTTAAGGTAATAAATGAATATCCAGATACCTACCAATTACCAATTCAATTTGTGGCTCATTAGCACCCAAGTGAACTCGTCTCAGTCTGTAAACTTGTAAACGCGATAAAAATTCTAACAAGGGCTTTTTCTTTGAAGTAGGTAAATGTTCCTTCAAAGGATTATTTTATGAAGTTTATTACATTTTTTAACTCATCTAGGGAGATAATCTGAGTGCAGCGCTAAGGGAAATGAGAAAAGTTTGTAATTACCGAGTAAGCACCCACGGTGCGCGTCGAAGTTTTAATTGATCAGGTCTTTATTAACGGAATCACTGGAGGTAGAACAGCACGCTAGAACTAGCCGCCTAACGACACGACCCGGAATATTCTAGACCATGAACGTAAGAACGCTCGTACACCTGTAAGTTCTTACGTAAGTTATAGGGACGGAGCTATACTAAGGAATGAGAGGTGAATATCACTATCTGATTCCTTAGTATAGCCCCGTCCCTATAACTTACGTAAGAACTTACAGGTGTAAGACTGGCCTAAGTACATACAATACACAATTACTTCAGTGTTGCTACTGCAAAAAGTTTAGCGATAATGCACGGCCATCACAGGGCCGGCCCGATATACAGGGTGTTTGGGATAACGATGTAGGAATTTCTGGAGGTGATAAAGGAGACTAATTGGAAGAGTTTTTTTTTTAAATCACGTTTTTGTAAAATTTACCAAAAATTTACTTAAATAGTTGAATTTAAAACAATATATGCAATAAATAGCATTGATTTTTTTATAATTAACATAACAATTAGTTGAGTAATAAATAAAAAAAAATTGAACTCCCACTTGCCACACACAACATTTGTTTTAATATTTTTTATTGTTCATCATAACTGATTTCTAACAGTAAATTAAACTTTATCGGCCTGTGAAAAAAAAAGTTGTCGGGATATGAGTCTTCCTACTCGTGTAAAATGCTTGATTTTCTAGGTTTTGATTACAAATAAAAGTACAACAAAATAGTAATTAGTTTAAAAGTTATCATCGATCAATTGTTGAACGCCGTCACCAAACAAAATAAGTTTCTTGTAGTTAGTAGGCAAGTGTGAGTTCAATTTTTTTTTTATTTAAAAAAAACTGTCACATATTGGACTAAGGTAAATAGGGTTCAAACTCTTCCAATTAGTCTCCTTTACCACCTCCAGAAATTCCTACATCGTTATCCCAAACACCCTGTATATTACCTTTGTTTGTTGTGTAGTCTTTCATTCTGAATGTAATTATTATTGTTTATTTATTTGTATTGTGCTGTGTTACCTGCCGTGAAACTGTTCACGGGATGGCCTCATCGGAAGACCAGCGCTGGCACTCGCTAGCAACATGGTGAGATGAGGCCATTTCGTAGCTTACACGTTCCTGTATAATATTTATTTTTTGTTTCTGTATTTTGTGTGTGCTACGAATAAACTTATTTCTATTCTATTTTTATTTCTACTTATTCGTATTCGTAGCAAAAGTATGTATGTACAGTGAAGTTCAAAATTGCATGGACAGTTCATGAATGAATTCATTCATAAATTGTCCATGCAATTCTGAACGTTACTGTACGTAGGTACCTATGATCTGATACCTACGGCTGTAGAGAAAAAGTACCCTCGCGTGCATAATTAAAGTGTGTACAAAGTGTTTTATTGCTCTGATCAACTATTTATTATTAGTTGCAAAAGTACAAGTAAATGAAGTATTGTAGGCTTGATAGCCTACAATTCTTGCAGCTAATAGTATCATAATGATAAGCGCCGATCATGTCTAAATTGCAAACTCTGTATTGGCTATGTACAGACGTAAGAATTCAGTGCGTAATAAATATTATGTAACTAACACAACGTATACACATGAATAAATGTTTAATAGTGTTTATATTAATACCTACTAGTAGGTAGTATGAAAACTTCAATAAAAGTTAAAAATTAGGAAATCAAAATTTATGTTTTTTTATTTAAAAGCTTAATACCTACACAATTGTTTCAGCTGTAAAACGTTTTAGCTAAAAGCTTTTACGAATAAAAATTAACAAAACATATGACAATGTATGGGTACAACAATTCCGTAATCCGCATCAAAAATGAAAAGCTGTGTATTTAGTGGATTGATCCGATATAATATATCGGATCCGACCTTCAAAAATACTCCTTCATACAAAATAGAAAGGGCCCAACCAATGAATAAGTTATGTTGGTACCTACTGATTCTCGCATTTCTTTTCATTACCTTCCGCAGGAGGTATTACCATATCTATGTAAGGCTGTATGATGAAAGTAATTTATTTCCCTTCCCGTCCTGACCAGCTAGCTGAAGAGCTAGGCTACGAGAACAGATACGTTTGTAATCACAGAGAAACAATATAAGTACCTACCTCCAGCGTTTATGTACTCTGTCATTAATTTAGTCGACTGACATATGTATTTATATAGTTTTTTTATGTGCTTGTGCACGTGTCACCTAATAACACCAAAACGCTTAGTTATGTTTGAATCTGAAAGAAAAATATTAAATTAGTTAAGTACCTAGTACTTCACTAAATCCAGAGCTTCATAAATTGCATACTTTAATTAGCTTTTAAATACCTACCTATACATATTACTCAACCGCTCTCACCAGCAGTGGATACGTCGGTTTCCAATGACCTCTTAAATAATGAATAAGTGGTTTAGTATTATGTCGATAGATTGTGACCGTTTTTAAGAGAATATTCTATTTTCAATGTTCCTAACATCCTTAATCAGCGCTGTCCTTTTGGATAAGTAACATAGGTAATATCAATTATATCATACAGTAACTAAATAAGATCACAACACGTACTTCGCTTACAGTTTAGAAGGTTTACAAACTGTGTGCGTATTGTCGTAGCTAGCTCTTATGCTAATCTCACAATTCGTGATTACATAGTCCAGGCGAATAGCGTCCTTAGGATTAACCAGGGTAACTGTAACCTTTGCCTTTGAATATAATATACATTGAGGTACATAAATATGTATATACTTATGTAAGCAGATATCCATAAAGGATGTGTAGGTACATTAAACGAGATTTTCTGGGGTGTTAATTATCAGCAAAAATTTTCAAGTATTGAATGTATACGTACATTCAATACTTGAAATTTTTTGCAATTATCAATTATATATTTCTCTTCTAAACGGCCATCTTTACTGTTTTGTTGGCAAGCGGCATGAGTAGTAGCTACGACCTCTCATTGTCAAGATATAGTTAACGATTAATTCTGAAACAAATTGCTTCTCACTTCAATTTGGGTAGAAAGTTAATTAATTTGAATCCCATCTCGATTAATGTCACGATGGACACATACGGTATGGTTTATAGCTACTGCTAGGACTGCAATTATCGCATTTTGATTGATTGTTCGACTCTTCTACGCTTAAAAAGCAATAGCAATAACGCCGGGTAAGGGGATCGAACCGCTTTCCTTTATGAACGTTCCTTTGTTAGATAATGCAAGTCAGACTCCATTCAGCGGCCGGACCCAAAGAAATAGGAGCAGTAAATGATGTAACCTATAACAAAAATCTATGAAAACTGAACAAAAATATTAGGTCCTTTTTAGTCGATTGCACAACAAAGGATTCTGTTATTATACTATAGAAAAAGATTTCGCTGAAAATTTACAGGATAATTCTGCGGCAATGGATAGGAAATGGTTACAAAATTGGATTTGGAGGCATCAATTATTATGATGTTGGCATGTTTATTCTAAAACAGTTAATTAGACAATTATAAATTAATACTTTTGCATAGGTGAGTGCCAAGGCATGCATTTTCAGCCGAAAGCACTAAGTGCTGCAGTGAAATCGATCAAACCGTCGCGACACGGGATTCCTTTTAGCTCGCCATCACAGTAAATGTGTTAGTTTTTAGTAAAAAGTCCCACTTTGTCGCTTACCATAAAGACGAGATTTCCTTGTATCTTCATATGAACAAACTGACAAAGCGGCTTTATGGCAAACGACAAAGTGGGACGTTTCACTAAACTCACTCACAAATATTGCCGTATCTGGAGTTCAGTATTTTTTAACCAGATTGATTTACCTACCTTAAATTAAGGTTGTAGTAACATAAATAATCATACCAAAAAAAAAACGAAAATGTGTGTTTTCAGGTCAATAACATAACATAAATATTTTTCCTTGTGAGAACTGACACTCAACTGCAAATTGAGGGTAAAATTTACAAAATACTTGATGCTTGCTTATGCTTCATGAACACCAGCACTTGCAGAATCCATGGCAATTTTTTTCATTTTTACTGGGGGCGTATTCAATAACATACAATATTGTACCAATTTCATATTACTCCGTGTGATCGCAACGCGCTAGCATTGATATCAAATCGGAATCGTATTTGACGCTTCCGAACAGTTTCCTGGGCTGGCTTAGCCAAGTTGCCAATCGCTGGCGCTTAGTAGCGTATCGTAGTTTTCCCTCTCTGTCACTCTTTCCCATTAGTGCGACAAAGACAGTTAGCTGCCTTTCGCTTAGGTACGACTGACGATTAAGCACTGTCGATTGGCAACTTGGCTAAGCACCCTGGCCGGACTGCATCAGCAGTTGATATGATGAGCAGTCAAGCAGTGTGCCTACTATGAACTGCCGCGGCGTTATTAACGCGCGCTTACTTTCTATCCGTCTTGCTCGCGCCAATACGCGAGTACGAGCGGGATGGATAGAAAGAAAACGCGCGTTAATAACGGTGCGGCAGCTCATGTTACAGTTAGGTACTGAGCATAGCGCCATAACTATCAAACGTGTAATGTACCGCCGTCAAAGTGCTTTTCATGTTCAGCGACCTATTTGTGAATCTTGCAGTTTCTGCTACGTCCACGTACCTAGTTTAAGTCTACTTATACAATACAGTATTAGCTATAGCTAGTACGTTCTTAAAAGCTTTTATGGCGTAGTGCTAAAGTGACAGAGTGGTTTCTATAGTAACACAATAGTACATTGTGTATTTAGGCCGGTAAGTAAGAATTTGCGAACGAGTGTGAAAGTAAAGCCCAAGCCGAAGGCGCGGGCTTTACTTCACACGAGTTCATAATTCTTGTACCGCCCGTGGTACACATAATGTTTTTCATCACACCTGTGATGCGAAAAAAAAAAACAATATATTTTCACAAAACTACTCTAAAATGGTCTAAATCAGGGATGACTTAATTTCATCATTTTCATAAAAGAAATCTCGGCGCGGCGCGCGGCGTGCGCCGGACCGCGTTAGTGCGACGTAATGTTGTATGAAAATCCTTAACGGCCTACTATGACGTAATGACGCACCTACGGCGCGCATCACCGCAGCGTATTGGCGCACTTACCGAACAGGTGTGATGAAAAATTTACAAAACCTCCTTACTACTATAAACGATCATGTGCTTTTTAAGCCATGCACAGCAAAAGAATAGATAAGTGACGCTTAAATAAGTGTAATTTGATTACTAATGTACCCAGTTTGTAAAGTTTAATTCAAAACACGAGTTGTTTTTAAACCTTAGCGAAACCAGTTTTTTTTCTAAAGGGTTGTTTTTTTATAAATTACAATTTTTGCGATAGGTACAAAGTTACTTAAATAGTCAAGTGTAGATAACTTATGAGCAATTTAGCAATTATTTACATCGACTAAAGCTTAAAAGACTTCACAACGGACAAAAGCAGCTTCCGCATAATGTATCTATTATCAAAAGTTATTAAACATTAATCAATATTAAGAGACGACCATAAAACACTTCATGCCTACACTGTACCTACATAAGTATCTAAGTAATGATTTATTTCTCTACTTTCGTATGCACTATAATTTATTGTTAATAGATACATAAATAACTACTAACTACTACTAAGTGCTTTACGGTGAAGGAAAACATCGTGAGGAAACCTGCATATACACCTGCGAAGAACTTCAAGGGTGCATGTGAAGTCCCCAACAAGTACTGGGCCTGCGTTGGGACTACGCAAAATAGGCACGATTGATGTCGAGTTGCGGAAAAAATTACCAGAATACAACAACAACTACTAAGGACTACCGATAATACTAGGGGGGCTGACAATTTCTTTCGATGAAACGAGCCCTCTGTTAGACACTGCTGAATTTGCATTCAAAACAATTGACATAGTTAGCATATCAATTGGGCGCCATGAGAAACTCAAATTAAAACAAAGCAACCCCGCGTCCCGTGGTTACGGCCGCTCAATCTCTGCTTCCGATCTGTGTAAATTACAAACTTCCATCATAACGGTAAATAATGCCAAGAACACGAGCTGAAATCGTTCCAACTTGGAAATTATCTGTTTGAAGCATTATGAAGACAAGCGGACCCATTAGAGGTTTTGCAATTAAATATCCGTAAGAAAATAGCCCCTTTCAAGCAACGAAACTGACTAAGAATAAGTAACATAAGTGTACCTACCTATATCCGAACTAAGTTGTAAATTGTAAATCACATTAATTAATTATTAACATAAATCTGAACAGCAAAACACAGCAAAGTTACATATAGGTAAGTACTAATAAACAAATTTTTATTTTTAGATTGATTGTAGTTTCAAGGTACATCAACCTTTCGATGTTTTAAAACAGTACCTATACCGTTCTTCAGTAGAAAACAAAAAAATAAACAAATATGGCTGACTTTCCATAGCAGTTGACGTCTATGATATGTACCTACAGTACATATTGTGAAACATGTTCGCAGATATATTTTTAGGTTAATACCTACTAAAAAATTAATATCAATAATTTGATAAATACAATTATTTAACTAACAATATACCTATATGAACTCAAGGTTTAAGGTTTTAAGTTGGTGATAAAACCAAGATTGTATTTTAAAAGTGCGTGATTATGGAATAATGCAAGTTATTACGCTTGTTCACTTTTTTCTTTTTTACTAAAGAACGGTAGTACACGAAAATTTTTTGCCATTACGAAGACTGAAAAAAAACGGAGTCTCTTAGAAATTTCCGCTGAATTTGTTGTAGTTATGCTGTTATTTTTACTGAGTTTCTCTTGCTAGGTCCCTTTCGGAAGAATTTGTTGAATTTTGAATTTAGTTTACCACCTTACCATGAATGAAAATGTCTTCATTGGCCGCTATTTTCTCCAGCCCATCGCTGTCGCCGGCCCACCTGCGCCAAAGATACGGCCGGTTTGATTGGGACCCGTAATTAGAATAATAAATTCCGTTAATTTGCAATCAGTGTCGACTCCGCAACCATTCTTCAGTGATTAAAGCCTCCAATTGCCTTCGAGTTTGCTAGCAGAATGCACGGATGCTTTACACGTTCCCCACAATTTCGGACAACGTTCATTGCGTCTAATTGGTCTCGTAAATTACTTAATCGCTACTTAGAGCTTCCAGCGAAACATCTGTAACCGTCATTAAGTTCGCTACATTTTTATTACTATATGTATCCTTACATATTTTTTATAGTCCTCTGTTCAGATTCTAAGAACCTGAATTCAGTAAGTGGATGCAACCGGACTTTACCGGACCTTAAAAAAAACATTATACCTAAAATAAAATCAAATTAAGTGACATATGCAGAATAATAAATTGTTGGTCATACATACACAGGAATAATAATTGGGCTTTAACGCCCATTGTGTGCAAAGGTGTTTTTCTTGTAAGCTGACGTGCCCGACAATTTCCTCAAAATTGCCTTTTAGGTGTAATGCTATTAGATACTTACACACGGGTGTAAGTAACTTTTTCATACCCTACCCTTACCATACGTTTTCACAGATATAAAAACTTACTCTTAGTGTTATAACTATTGTAGTAAAAAAAAGGAAGAGAGGACGGCCGAGAAGGACATACATGGACTAGGTGAAAGAAAAAATAGACGTCGTGTCGTATCAGGCAATCAAGGAGAGGGCCCTAGAAAGAATCATATGGAAGTTTCTCCAACAACAAGAGTTCTTAAGTTTGAGAAGAAGTAAAGCAAATGTTAAATGTATGTAATTGTCCCGCGGTTCTGCAATTATAATGTACAATATTGAAACTAGAATGCAGATATACAGACAGTTCGCCTCAAAATAAGCAATTAGTTAAGTACCTCTTCTTGATTCGACTTTAACACCTAGAATACCTAGATCGAAACTAGAAACTATGGCAAGCCGGAGTTCATGTGAGCTTTCGACTGTATTTCTAAACAGGTTTTTATGTTGAAAGCTAATTATAATAACTAGTTACCTAAATACAATTAAGTATTTTTATAGAGATATAGGTACTTTACAACAGAATTAGGTAATTGTATAGAGGAATGGTTTTATTGATTGAATTACGGCATTTTGTCGATAGAATACCACTCTAGCGACAACTATGATTCACCAGACCAAAGCAAAACCAGTAAAAGCGATCGGATCAGATTCGGTAAAATCTGAACATGAAATCCAACGCTTTACACAGAGGAAAAGATCAGGATGCGTAGCCAAGTTGCCAATCGCTAACGCTTAGTAGCGTATCGTAGTTTTCCCTCTCTGTCACTCTTTCGTATTAGTACGACAAAGACAGTTAGCTCCCTTTCGCTTACGATTGACGATTAAGCGATTGGCAACTTGTCTAAGCACCCAGAGCAACTGGAAGAAAGTTGTCAGAGTGAAGGTGATACGGGGGACTTACGAGTCTTACGACCCTCAGTAAAGAGGATAGTAACGTGAAGAGAAGGACGTTATAAAGGTACTCTCTTTCGGTACCGGTCAAAAAAATGTGTAAGTAAACTGCGAGTTTACGCCGTAGCGAATTATGGTAAGGGGCTACGGGTAGGTAACTGGTTTATTAGCGCAGGTTGGTATTACTCCAATATGTCCATGCCGGCCAACAAGGTGCTGTAACACGATATGACATGAAGTACGCTTACACTGTTATACATTAAGGGATTTTGTAGCGTAGTAAAAAAAAACCATTGTTTATTTAACCAACTCCAAGTATCAACTCAAGTGGATAAAGAAAACATACTGTCTAATTGAGGAACGCCTCCTTTTTTTGAAGCCGATTCAAAATTCACTCAAAATGTATATCAATTGAAATAAGTAATTAAATCATTTTTCTTTGTTTTCTACTGAATCTACCAGCAAGCATGCCCTAGAGTATTTTCCTCTTATTTCCGCACAGCAAAAAGTTTGAAAGCAGCCATCGAAACAGATATGCCTGATTATTTTCGTATTTGCATCCCAGCTTGGTAGAAATTAAGCTTTTTTAAGAGTGATCAATAATCAGGACTTCAGGGCCTATACATATACATAAAAACTTACTGATTCCGAGGAGCTCCGCCCTATTAATTTAAGATACTTTAAATAAGTATATTTTAAAACATCGATATACAAAATAGACTAAATATACATTTGACATGTCAAATGTACATATGAAGTGTCCACGGAAAGAACATATCTAGTCAATTCAAATTACAGAAGGAAAAACCACCTCACTTTTAACAGAATAAGGTGTGAATTTGCCCTGATTTATTAAGCACTGGACACGTTTTTTCCGTGGACCCTTCATATACCTATCGTCTGCAATTACTCGGGAGAATAAAGTTCAATTTAAATTGAGGTGCAACGCAACCGCACCACTCTCCCCAGCGACGTTATCCGCCAAATGGGGCAATACGTCATCGGCGAGGTTAATTAAATCTGGAGGTGCGGGAGCCAAGCAATCAATATCTATATCGGAGCGGCCACGGTTCTCAAAAATATCTGAACATGTACTCTAACACCATGACAACAGAGGTGTGCTTAGAAAGTTAAAAGCATCTGGGCCGCTATACGCACAAGTACATAAGTAGGTACTTGTGTGCCTGACTCACTTTTAATATGTTGGAATCTCACGAGAGTTTCGAGAGCGAAGTTTAGTTGTAACAAAATTTGTTAAACAGTCTACACAGTAATTTATCATGTACAATCGCCATCAGATATATCGTTGCGTCCGGAGCGTTCAAAAATATCTGAACACGCCTTTATTGACCTAACGATAGGTGCGAGGTCAGATATTTTTGAGCGCTGCAACTGTACGGCACAAACATGGCAGGGTAAAGGTACAGGCAATTTTTAAAAGTAATTTTAGAGTTTAGGTACAGTCGCTATCAAATTCGGAACGCTCAAAAATATCAGAATACGCCTCTATCGTTAGGGCAATAAGGGTGTGTTCAGATACTTTTGAACGCTCCGGATGCTACGATATATTTGATGGTGACTGTACATGATACATTTCGGTGCAGACTGTTTAACAAATTTTATTACCACAGAATAAAAATCAGAACAGAATCACAGAATCAATAAAATGGTCCAACGAAATAATTTTATCATTTTACAAAATTATTGGTTGGGGAACCTGTTATATGAAATGCATAGCACGCACGCTGCCACCGTTTCGACGTTCATGGCGTAGCTTAAGTGTAATATCCCATACTAAACTGACATTTCTATAGACAAAATGCGTACGCATGCTGATGAATGTGTCTTCACCCTATGGAAGCAACCTAGTGTGGAGCGTCGCGATTAATCGCGCGAGTAGGGCAGTGTGTGGCCGAAGAGCGCAACATCGCGACAGCGCGAGGAGCTGCGCGAGGGGCATAATGTGGCCGAGGTCTTAGCTCATAACTTACTCGCTCTCGGTGGGACCACGACCAGTGCCAAAGCCCAGCGTATATTTATGTAGGTGTAGTGCATACATGAAGCGGATCGTGAAATTAAAATGTTGGGTGAACATTCTAAATAGTTTAATTATAATTAATGTAAGAAAAAGACAATATTAAATTGATCTGCAGCGACTTCCATTCTATACCAATTTTATTGCCAATGACAACTGAGATACTATTAATTGCTCATTTTATACTACCTATTAAATGATAGCTAGCCGATAAATCTAGTCTAGTGAACCACATTCATAAAAGTGAATAATTTAAATGGATAGCAGTGAAAACGACAAAAAATCCGAAATATTTTAAAAATATTACTTTATCTAACAACACGCCGTGTTTTCATAAAATATTAAATTCGTCTTGTCCCGTTTTCCGTGACGCAGGAATAAGCAAAATGCCAAAACCGCTTTGTATCGCTACAACCATGTTTATATTTGTTTAGGACACAATAGAAAATGTTTCCAGCAAAAAGCTATGTGCCGCCTCACAGCCGTGCAAACTCTTTTGAAGAAGGATTACGAAGGTACTTCGGTACTTTTATTAGAGAACCGTACACTTAATTGTGAA
Source organism: Thaumatotibia leucotreta (assembly GCA_025490895.1). Classification (NCBI taxonomy): domain Eukaryota; kingdom Metazoa; phylum Arthropoda; class Insecta; order Lepidoptera; family Tortricidae; genus Thaumatotibia; species Thaumatotibia leucotreta. The sequence goes on from JALPQI010031271.1 coordinate 35,198, forward strand.
AGTGTACCAGTGTTTGTTTATATTCTTCGTTTCTTTATCTTCATAAGACGGCTAACCTCGAATATGTTTCCTCAATTGTGTGTACCTATCTATTTCAGGTCATGCTGTAGGTATATGAATAACAATGGTGGTAACTCCTACAGGGATCCTAACGGTATCCCAGAAATGGAGCGTAAGTGACTGCTTGGTCTTTTATATTTTGATACCTTAGAAGCTGAAGGACGAATTTGAAATAAAGTGTTACATCGAACTTGACCGAACGGGTGTTGCCCCTGCCCTTGACATGGGGAGTTAGATAAGTATCGGAGACAGCGCTCGCCAAAGTGAGAAGAATATTTTTGAATCGAATCAAAAGGCTTTGGTAAATAGTACATTGTGCATCAAGGGAGGTAAGTACGGAATTACTAACGAGAGTGATAGAAGCCCGACGCCGTCAGGCGGAGGGCTTTTATGACTCGAGTTAGTATTCCGCTTACCGACCGTGATGCATACAATGTTTTTCATCACACTTGCCGACAAAAAAATAAGTTTTAAGACATAATATTATCAAATGACGTACTGAGATTTCCATTACTCCCTAGGGAATTTCACTTTTCTATTACTCCCGCTACGCATGCAAGCAATGGCGCGCTTAGACAGCAAGTGTGATGAAAAATATATTACTGACTTGACTTTACTGAAGGATGTGGGTAGAAAAATGTTACGGAAATCTTGTATTTACATGGTACGCCAAATAGTAATGTTTAAGTGGGATTATTTCGCGTGGCAAAAGCATCTCAGAAATCTTTGAACATGTTCTTCAAAATCCATCATATGCCCTTCCTACATTTTTTATTGGTATAATATATGTGAAAAACAAGTATATCCTCGTAAGTCCTGGCCTATTAGAAAGTATTTGAAAACCCTAATTGTTGAAATAATAGTGACTAACTTCGCTTGTTTGGAATTAGGAAATCATTAACATCTTTTTTTACTAAAATATAACGCGCCAGATATATCGCTATATAGTTTTGCTGCATATTGTATTCCATTCCACGTGATGCTGAACATTTGATGTTTGTAATCTACAAGGTAGGTACATGGAGCAAATTTCCCTGAGGCTGAGGTTGGGTAGAAGTGGTAGAACACATTGCTAGGGCAGCGTTATTATCATAGTAATGGCCGTTACCTGGGAAATTGCGCCTCCCGTCGAGTTAACAGCTATTTTAGTGACACTTAATCACATGCCTCAGGATAATCACCTCTCACGGAACTGCTTGTAAAAGCTTAAACTTGGACTGACTGTAATCATCGCAAACTATTTGTATCAACATGAACTTGGTACCAATGTTCGTATAATCTTTTTAATAGAGATTAGTAAATATAGTATATATAATAATGTTTATTTAGCCGTGTGGTGACGGCAGTAAGAATACATTTGTCACCACCCCAACTCCTCCTGCGGGTGTCGTAAGAGTCGACTAAGGGATTGAAGTGTCACTGACCACTATTTGATAAAAGATTGATGATGGGCAGCAGCGTCATCATAGTGGACACATTACAGCGATCGCCAATCCGCTTGCCCAGCGTGGCGATTATGGGCATTTACCTCCTAATGCGTTTATACGTATAGTTAATAGGTAGGAGAGGCTTACGTCCAGCAGTGGACTATCATACTTGTCGGAGACATGCTTCAGTCGTCGCGGAGCTGTGCAACACGTCGAGTGTCGAACATATTCTTATTTGCAATGTTTACAATTAATTTGTTAAGAGTTCGATATCTAGAAAACGATAAGCAATATTTTGCTTGGAGTGATCTTTGCTTGTTCCATGCAGGTAGACATTAACCGTCATATTGAGATCTACTCGCCTTTGAGCAGGTAGTTTATGATCTGGGTCGCGTTTTATAAAGTTACAATTTACAATTTCGCTGTTTGCCTCTCTAACGCACGCACATATTAGCTAGAAAGAGAGGCAAACAGCGAAATTGTAAATTGTAACTTTATAAAACGCGACCCAGACAGTATAAAAGGTCACTAGCGCAGTGTTTATGATTCATTCTGATTCGCGTGTTAGACTTAGAAAGTCATTCTTCCTGACGAAAGACTTTATTTCGTGGTGTTTTGATATTAGTGAAGCATGGACTCAAACTTAGAACTCTCCAGTCATTTTCTATGTTGTTTAATCATGTTTTAATTAATTATGTTTCAAGTGTTAGCTATTGTGATTATCTAAAATTGCAAATACCAATGATTTGAAAAGATTACAATACAACCCGCTGAGTTTCTTCCTGGTTCTTCTCAGACTGTGGTTTAACTCTTGCGAACCAGAGTAGTAATAAAAAAACATAGTAAGTCATGTGTGTTGTGTTTCAATTATGAGTCCATGCCTACATGCCAGTATTGCCTACATGCGTAAAGGCGTAGTTGCTTAAATACAGTATTCAGAGTACTGTTAACGATGAATAGCTGGGAGGCAGATAGCTAAAATCCTACCCCTCTTAGCTCGGCTGTCGTTAGGGGGTATCCCGTCATACTGATGATGATGAATGTTTATTTGGTGATTATTGCAGATACATTCCTGCGCGTGTAAAGCCTTGGGCGAAATACGTATACATAGTTCGATTTCCTCATTTGAGGTGGAAAAAACTGTTAGATCCATGCCAAACAAAAGGTCGTTCGGGTACGATGAAATGCCTATCTCAGTTTTTAAAGATTCTATTGATTTGTTGTCAGAACCTCTAGCAGTATTTTTTAATGAATGCTATGAACAAAGTACATTTCCGGATCAGTTAAAATTGGCCAAGGTGGTGCCTGTGTGTTCAAGAAAGGGATAAAAACAGACCCAAATAACTACAGACCCATATCGCTTCTTCCAGTATTGTCAAAAATATTTGAAAAGCTTATTAAATCTCGTCTTTTATACCACCTTCAAGTTCATAATATAATAAACCCGAGACAATTTGGATTTCAGAAAAATATAGGTACTACAGATGCTATTAACCATTTAATTGAAGACGTAATATCGAAAGTCCATTCTAAAAAGAGAGTTGCAGGCTTATTTCTTGATCTAAGTTCCGCTTTCGACACTGTTGACCATGATATACTCTTAGAAAAACTTATCTTTTATGGAATTAGGGGTAAGACTTACAATCTCCTCAAAAATTACCTACAAAGCCGTAATCAATACATTCAAATTAAAGATTTGTGTAATAACTGTGAACAATTTTTTACATCTGGTCAAGTGAAGGTTGGCAGAGGTGTTCCGCAAGGATCTATTTTAGGCCCAATACTGTTCAACATCTTCACCAATGATATTATCAATTATGTCTCTAATATGGTACCAGGTTGTAATTTAATAATGTATGCTGATGACACAAATGCCGTTATTCATGCTGATCACATAACACAACTCAATGAAATAGTACACTTAGCTTTATCAACTTTTCATCAATGGTTTACTTTTAACAATCTCTGCCTTAACTCAAACAAGACTCAAATAATGCTGTTCAAACAAAACTCCAAAAAATCTGACAAGCTTCATGTGACTATTAACGGATCTACTACAGATATAGTTGATAATGTCAAGTTCCTAGGTATGCGCCTTGATTCAAAGCTAAGCTGGGTACAGGAGCTGGATGCTATTGAAAAAGTCATCAACTCAGCTTGCTACGCTTTAAGAAGTCTGAGAGATGAAATTTATATAGATCAGTTAAAAATAGTTTATCATGCCTTAATAGAATCTAAGTTACGTTATAGTATTATGTTTTGGGGTAATAGCTTTAAGTATAATGTAAATAAAGCTCTAACCGCCCAAAAAAGGGCTGTGAGAATAATGTTTCGCATCCCACATTGGGTTTCTTGCAGAGAATATTTTAAAAAACTCGGTATTCTCACAGTCCCTAGCTTATACATACATATATTACTCACAGATGTAATAAAACACAAGCAAAGGTTTGAAACGCAACACGAATGTGAGCTTCGTATGCTCACACGCACAAAAAACTTAAAAGTTAACTTCCGTCCAATTTCAAAAATAGAAGAGCACTCTGTGAGATATCAATCCGTAAAATTGTTTAACAGACTGCCTCAAGAATTAAAAATGATATCAAAATATACTGAATTTAAGCAAAAACTAAAACAATATTTATTAAGAGATTGCTTTTACAGTATTGACGAGGTGTTTGACAATTGAATTATAGAGTTACGTTATTTTTTTTATATATATTTTATTTGAAATTTTTAGTTATGATTTGATTCTATATTGTTATTAACTTGATCTCGTTAGGTATAAGTTTTTGTGAAATTGTTATGTAGAATTTTTATTTTTATTTGTTACAATTATTGTCAATGTACAAACTATAATTCAAACACAATCTTGTATTGTTTATGAATAAAGATACTATGACTACTATGACTATATACACAATTAAAAATATTTTTTTGTTGATGGGTTTGGTCCTACGACTCATAGTTATCCCGCCCCACTCCACCGACGTACCTAGTGTTACTACCTACCTATTACCTATAGGTATTGCTGCTCGACATGTTTGGCATGATTGTGATGATTTGACGTAATGGACATAAAATGTATAACTACATTTTGTAGCGTTTTTGTGAATGCTCGACGTGCGTCTTACATAATTATACGCAGTATCCCATTACACTGCTGCTCTACATTTTAGTTTTAATATCATTTTTATTAAAGCGTCTTAAAATCTCAGATAACTGTGATTTTATTTTACTTCGACTGATTAAGTAATTCTTTAAACCAAATATTTATAATTGTAAGTAAAATTTCTTATAAGTGTAAATTATCTGAGCTTTCAAGATTCCATCTCTAGAAAAATCTACTTTTTTCAATCGGTTTTTACTATTCCGAGGCGTCAAACGAGTCTAATTTAATTTCGAAGTCAAGTGTGTTGCTTTTCATTCCACATCATATTGCAAAGAAGCGCATTGTGAAAACTTATAATCTTTCAGAATTTCTCGTTCAAATATATAAAGATTTAAAACTGATATCGACTTTAAAGTTCTGTTTAAGATCGTGCACTTAGGAACTAGAAGTATCCACATTGATCTTGAGATTTAGCTTCAAGAGCACCCGTCTCTAGAGCATCCTCGCCATTGAGCAAGCTAGAACGGGTTATTAATACAGATGATATAAGGTATGTACACCCGGGTAACTATTTTCGGTGAGTTGAAAGGATAAATTATAAATAAATAAATAAATATCTTGGGACATCTTACACCGCCGTGTGGCGACGGCAGTATGAATACATTTGTCACCACCCCAACTCCTCCTGCGGGTGTCGTAAGTGTCGACTAAAGGATTGAAGTGTCACTGACCATTCTACAAGATTAATGATGGGCAGCGTCAACATAGTGGACACATTGCTGCGATCGCCTATCCGCTTGCCCAGCGTGGCGATTATGGGCATTTACCTCCTAATGCGTCTATACGCATAGTTAATAGGAGAGGTCTACGTCCAGCAGTGGACTAATATAGGCTGATGATGATGATGACATCTTACACAAATCGACCTAGTCCCACGGTAAGCTCAATTTAGGCTTGTGTTGTGGGTACCAGGCGACGATATATATAATAGATATATACATATAGATACTGAAATACATAGACAGCCATGACTAAGGAACAAATATTTGTGATAAATAAATACACAAATAATGCCCTCGCCGGGATTCGAACCCGGAACCTCCAGCTTCGTAGGCAGCTTCGTAGGATTTGTATAAGATGTCCCAAGATATTTATTTATTTATTATTCCATAATCACGCACTTTTAGAACACAATCTTGGTTTTATTACGAACGTAAAACCTGAAACCTCTCTGAACTAAAAATGTATGTGAACTCACTTACATTTTTAGTTAAAATTTTTGACGTTTATTAGTATTCGCGTAAAAATATATCTGCGGACGTGTTTCACGATATGTGTCAAAGACGTCAAATGCTATGGAAAGTCAGCCACAATTGTTTACTCTTTTTTATTCCACTGACGAATGGTACCTATAGATTTTTTTTTTTGACTATGTTCTTTGTTTATTGTTAGAAAATTACAGTAGCTACTGTATTTGCATAAAAAATATTAACGATTTATTAAAATGACGACTCTATCATCTTAGCAATAAGATTCAATTTTATCAAATAATAAGCGTACCTATGTATAATTGTCCGACAATACTCCGTGCTATACTATGTGTCCATCATGCAAGCTTTTATTGAAACCGAGGAATGAAATGCAGATTTTTACACCGTCAGCGTTATTTAATTAAAAATTGTAATTTTAGAATTAACTTTCTAAAGAAATATTAGAGAAGCAATGTTCTTCAAAAGGAATCCTTAATTACCGACGACAGATCATAGCCACTTACCGTGTGCGCGAACGAAGTGTTGGCTCCCTTTCACACTTACGTACGAATCCACGAGTGCGAGAGAGAAGCAACACTTCGTTCGTGGTTCGCGGTAAGGCCCCAGTACACGCGTTACATTGATCGTTCGAAGGAAACAAAATTAACAGTACAGTTAATTTAGATATTTGTCAACCATTTACGACTTGAAAATGGTTGTTTGTAATGATTATTACTACCCATTTTCTTAGAAGACCAAGATAACACTCTATATACTCGTATTCCGGAGAGCAAATAGTACCTACTCACGGTAATCAATATAGTATTTAATGTTTAATTAAATGAATCGTCACTGTTTATCATCTAAGCCAATACAGAGGCTGTTAGTGTCTAAAAGTGTCTACCTACTCCTAGTAGGTATAAAAAAGCTAATTTAAATTCTGATTTACGATTTGGTAATACGCGAGTTAAACATACGACTGGGTATTTAAAAAAAAAGCGAAATATTCTATAAACTAAAAGCGATTAACTAGCTAACTATAAACTAATCTTAATAAATTACGCTACTATTATTTTTTGGGAAACGCCCTATTATTAAATTATGTAGTACGAGTATTATCAGTAAGTCCTACATAATACTTGGAACAAAGGTTCACGGTATTAACCTGCTATCGCGTGGACACATAACGAAAACAAGTATTTCTTGGACATGTCAATTACACGTGCATGATAAAAGTTGTTTAACAAACAATAATAGTATGGTCGCGGTATACTCAGCCCGAGAATAGTTGAGTCGCCCGAAATAATATACCTCTCCTACCCTAGGTCACGAAAATTTAATTAAAGTGTAAGTAACCTCGTTTTTTTTCATGGAAAATTCAAAAGCTTTAAGAAAATATTTTATTTATTGGCGTCTCCTCTGTTATTATAATAAGAGTAGGGTTTAGGGTCCAATGAATGAGACAATTACCAACTTCGTATTTGAGCAGTGGTTTATTCTTCACCAATTCGCGATATTAAAACATCAATCTTAAAATAACAAAGCGTATGAGACAACGTCTGCAACTGACCATTTCGATGACAAGAATGCCCCCACCGACCATCAGTCAGGTTACTTATAGGACTTAGAGGGTCCGGGCGGGTGCAGATGGCGTGACGTCATACTGGCGTGATCGCCTGATCGGTCAGGTCAGGTGCAGCTGTTGTTTTTGTACATTGATTACTATTGGGTATTTTTCACATTTTAGATTCTACATGATGACGCCGCCGTCACGGCCATACTGACATACGCACGTCCTCGTGCGTGCAGCTTTACAACAAAGCATATCAGAATCGAAAGAATGACTTTAACTGTCCGATCATCCTGACTGATAAATTATCTTGGCTTGATACCACAAATGATAAATCAGGTTAGCCTGGCCCGAACGTCAGGACTAGCCTCTTAGATCCTTCTGCATGACACTGGAGGAGTCACTTCTTCTTTACCTGCTAGTCCGGGCATTGTTCTTTTTGCCCCTTTAGCGGAGTTATGTCCGGTGTCCTTCAATCAAAACGTACCTTTTCTTTGGCTAGACCGGACATTATTGTTTTTGTCCCTTTAGCGAAATGATTGGTCCGACCCGACATCTTTCAATCAACATATACTCATCTTTATTGGCTAGACCGGACACTAATACTTTGTCCCTTTAGCGTGCTTAAGACTGATTGGTCCGGCATAGCCCTTCAATCATATTTATGTACTCCCTTTTTTAGTTTTTATTCTATTTAATTTTTTTTTTTTTTGGAAAGCTACTATCTCTCAACAATATGCTGTCATTATCAATAACATTTGGCAAATGGTTATAGTGACAAAACGAATCAAACTATTGTCAATGTGACACACCGCCGTCACGTCATCATGACTAGTTGACTATAATTTCCAAAATTTTTTTTATTAACTATTTTTTTTTTTAATATCTAGTACAATGTTGAATCTATGTTGATTCTAGACCGCTTACGTAACTTTTTGTTTTTACTATTTTTTTGTTGTTTTTTTTTTATATTTACTTTTATGTTTCTATTTTTTTTTATCATTATTTTTTAAATCCGCATTTCGCCCTCAGCGTGACCATTTATTCTCCTTATACATGTTTATTGTAATAAGACATAAGTCAATGCTTTTTTTATAGACTATCTAGATTTTTTTTGACATAGCAATGTAAACCAAATTCAAATATGACCTCAATTTTAAACCGGCAATTTACATCGAACAATAACCACTTTTCACGCTTTTGTCATTGCTCAGAAATTTGTTTTGAGTTGACCAAATTATTTTATCGTTCTATTTTCATAATTCCTGCCACCTGTCTTAGCTATGTTGTAGCGGCTGCACTTTTAACACGTTTCTTGTAGACACAAAATTCAATTTCAATTTTATTTCATTACCATTGCAAACATATGAAATAAACAACCAAAATATTTTTCTTCCAAATGTTCTACAAACAGGCCATAGATTAAACACAAATTTTGATTTATTCGAATTGCATTTGGAATATTTTTTGCCAACCCGCGATTCTTCAAATTTTCTCGCGCTCACTTTACGCTCAATATTCCCAGAAAGTCAAGAAAATGTTTTTTTTCGTATGGAACATGTACGTTGTATTTGCTGAACATCTGAACGACTCTCTGATATTTAGAGTGTAAGTACCTAAGATTTTTTTTTCTTTACTTTTGGGATGTTTTGAAACCAATAAAGGACTTTCATTTTTTTTTAAGTTTTTTTTTTTTTTTTTAACCCAGGTATTTTACTATGCACTAGATTACTACTGACCAGATCAAAGAGTGAGGTAAGATAAGCAGCAAAGTTGACTTACTTCGATCGATTTCACTGCATAATATCTTTGATGATATATGGTATGTGATATTTCTGACTTCTATATTTCTGTAATTTTAAGATAATATTGATTTCAGGGGCACAACGTTGGTCGCCAGTTCTTGTTTTTTTTTTTTTTTTTTTACTTTTTTTTGCTGAATTGTTGGTATATTTCCTTTAAAACGATATTTAGTCACGATTGCAAGCTCGCCGTCAAGCGATAGATTCTAGAATATAGAACTTCACTTCTTTTTTTTTTTTTAGGGAAGTTATAACAAAAGTCGTTGTGTCAATTTTTTTTGTATCAACTGATGCAGTTTTCTGTGAATATCAACTATCTATGTCATCAAAGTAACACTAAAGTCGAATTACAGGACTAAAGTTTTAACATTTCTACAAGGCCCTTAAAGGCTGCCACCCAAATTTGTTTCAAATTGTGACATCACGGTTGCCAATCAGTGATAAGTTTACTATGGGAGAACAAGAAAATTCCTATTTTAACTGGGAACTAATAACTTCAATATGAATGTTGTACAAGTTTTTTTTTTTTTAAAACTACAGAGTGAACGGCGAATTTTTTTGTAGATTTAACTACACTATATCACAAAAATTAACACTAAGAATCAACACTATTGCACAGTAATACCAGCGTAAATAATAAATTGAAAAAGGTCAATTCCGTGCGGTGT
>JALPQI010031274.1:0-45419 GCA_025490895.1 Thaumatotibia leucotreta
CGCTTCCTCCTTCTTCCTTCCTTTTTTATATAAATATGCCAGTGCAAATGAAAATAAATGGTCATACGGCGGTGCACTCCCCCACCACCCTATTCCAGGTTGAGTTCGCCAGTATCCGCGGACTCCATTCGAATCTGAACGCCGTCCATCAACACCTCGAGACGGCCAAACCCGCCATGCTCTTCTTGACGGAGACACAGATTAAACGTCCAGCGGATACGTCCTACCTTCAGTACCCCGGTTACGTGCTTGAGGATAACTTCCTCGCGAAATCCGGGGTCTGTCTGTTTGTCCGTTCTGATGTGTGTTGTCGACGTTTGCATTGCTTAGAGGATCCCTCTCTTCCCATTCTTCTGGTTCTTGTAAGCCTTGGCCTCCAATGCCGTATTTACATGTGCCTATACAGACCCCATTCAGGAGACGCTGAGACAACTCGACTGTTTGACCACCTGAGTTGGGCAGCAGATGAGGCGCAAGCGCGATTTCCTGCTGCTGAATTAGTATGTTTGGGGGACTTTAATGCCCACCACGACTCCTGGTTGGGTTCCCCCTCCATTAATCATGCTGGCAGAATCGCGCACGCGTTTGCTCTAACCCATCATCTTGTTCAGTTAGTGGATCAGCCCACTAGGATACCCGACATAGCTGAACAAACGCCCTCTTTGCTGGACCTTTTGCTGACCTCCCATCCAACTGGGTACCAGGTTGTGGTCAACGCACCCTTAGGCACGTCTGACCACTGCCTGGTATCCAGTACAGTACCCAGCGCAGCCATACCTCAATCGCCGGCGGTAAAGCGCAGAGTATGGCACTACTCGTCAGCAGATTGGGACGGCATGCGTGACTATTTCGCGTCCGTTCCTTGGGTGCAACGCTGCTTTAGCGAGAAGGATCCCTCGGCGAGTGCTGCGTCTATTGCTGGCGAGATCGGTCTAGGTATGGAATACTACATTCCTTATTCCGATGTCGTCATTAAGAGCCGTAGACGACCCTGGTTCAATAGCGAGTGCGCTGAAGCCGTTAACAACAAACAGGCGGCGTATCGAGCTTGGATCAGGGGCCGCGCCTGTAATGATCCCAACATTGTTTCGCTGAAAGCAGCTTACAATGCTGCCACCAAAGTCTGCAAGAGGGCGTATATTAGAGCAGACGCCCAGCGCGTTGCAAACGTAGGTTCGGAGCTAGTCTCGCACCCAACTGGGTCGCGAAGTTTCTGGCGTCTGGCCAAAACTGTGCAGTCAAATTTCTGCCAACCATCGCTGCCACCGCTGAGATTACCAGATGGTTCATTGGCTCATCAGGCGCAAGAGAAAGCCGATCTCATGGCTAGCCTCTTTGCTGCGAACTCTCGTCTTGATGACTGCTCTATGCCACCACCATCCATACCTGCCTGTGGTGCCGTGATGCCCGAAGTTCATTTTAGGCATCGCGATGTACGCCGGGCTTTGCAGTCACTTGATATCCGAAAAGCCAGTGGTCCTGACGGTATCCCAGCGATTGTACTCAAGAAATGTGCAGCAGAGTTGTCTCCGGTATTGACGCGCCTCTTTAGTCTTTCGTACTCGTCTGGTAGCATTCCGGAAGCTTGGAGAGAGGCTAATGTGCAGCCGGTCCCCAAAAAGGGTGACCGTTCAGACCCATCTAACTACCGCCCCATTGCCGTAACCTCAGTGTTGTGCAAAGTGATGGAGCGGATCATGAACGACCAGTTGATCCGTTACCTAGAGGATCACTCTCTTTTGTATGATCGACAGTATGGCTTTAGGCCGAAAAGATCAACGGGTGATCTTCTAGCGTATGTCACGCACCTCTGGGGGGAGGCAATCGACAAACACGGCGAGGCCCTGGCGATCAGTCTTGACATCGCCAAGGCTTTTGATCGGGTTTGGCACAAAGCTCTTCTCTCCAAGCTCCCTGCGTATGGCCTGCCTGCCCAGCTATGCAAATGGATTGCTGACTTCCTGCATGAGCGCAGAATCCGTGTCCTGGTTGACGGATGTGATTCGCGGTTCATGACAGTGAATGCTGGCGTCCCTCAGGGCTCCGTCTTATCGCCTACCCTCTTTCTTCTGCATATCAATGACTTACTTCCTTTAGGAAACATTCATTGTTATGCAGATGACAGTACGGTCCATGGGCGTTATCTCGGTCGGCCTGGGGCAAGCAGGGCAGAAGTTGGCGACAAACGTGTGGATCTTGTCGTTGAGCTCGATCGGGTTCTGGAACTTATTTGCAAATGGGGTTCCGTTAACCTGGTCGAGTTCAACGCCAAAAAGACTCAAGTGTGCGCTTTCTCCACCAAAACGTCTTCCTTCCACCCAGTTCCAACTCTTCAGAACACTCCTCTTGGTTTACGAGATAGCCTGAATATGCTTGGCATGGATATACGCTGCAATCTAAATCAAAATAAATACATCGAGTCATTAATTACCACGGCATCAAAAAAGCTGGGCATCCTGAATAGGGTGCGTCGGTTCTTTACGCCCGACCAGCTTTGTCTTCTTTATAAGACACAAGTTCGGTCTTGCGTGGAGTACTGCTCTCATCTTTGGGATGGGTCCGCCCAATACCTACTCGATGCTCTCGATAGGATGCAGCGGCGGGCAGTTCGTATTATAGGCGACTCTAAGGTTACCAGGCACCTTGAACCCCTTCAACTACGTAGGGACATTGGTTCTCTGAGTGTTTTTTATCCCGCCCTCCCCTTTCCGTTATAAAACCACACGTGCCGGTTTGCGGTGTCACTCCTTCACCGTGGAAAATATTCCCACACGTACTAAGAAATTCGGCAATTCCTTCATATGCCGGACTATTAAAAAGTGGAATTCTTTACCGGCACATGTGTTTCCGCATACCTATAAGTTGGGACCCTTTAAACGAAGCGTGAAGAAGCATCTAGCGGGCCAGCAAGGCGGTGGCAACTAACAGGTTACTGTTTGTCTCCTGTTCGTTGCCGCCGCGATTTGGGCTCTACTTTTCACTTACGATCAGGTGGAGTGGAGCCACTTTGTTGTGCCAACATAAAAAAAAAAAAATAAATAAAAAAAAAAAAATGGAAAATTGACTTTTCCATACTATTGAACACTAAGTAATCACTCACTTTGTATGAGGGGTTAATTTTTTTTTTCAATATTTCGATGTTGGTCCCATACTGAAAGTTCATCGTAATGGTTGGTAGACTCGGTCGGTAGCGGGATGGAACGTCGTCCCTTTCCACCCTGTATATAAGTGTCAGGCCTGTGTGGACGTTTGAGCGGGCGGCGGCGGCGTGCGACAGCGTGCTGCGTAGCGTCCATGTTAAATAAATACACGCACTCAGGGTACTTAGACAAGTTGCCAGTCGCTAACGCTTATTGTCAATCGTAAACGAAAGGCAGCTAACTGTCTTTGTCGCACTAATATGAATGAGTGACAGTGAGGCGTTAGCGATTGGCAACTTGGCTAAGCATCCAGAAGTTATACTAAGGGCCATTCACTTATTACCTACTTAGTCCGGTGCAGCAACGTGGATCTGTACGACGCGGCAACGTATTTTCGCACGGTGCGATAACGTGCAATGCTCCGACGCCGCGCCGTTTCACGTTTACGACGCCGCAACGTGGTCATGTGGCCGGGCCCTAAGACGATTTAGGGGGAGGGGGGTCGGCTATATCTTATTTTTTCATAGAAGGCTGTGGGAGCGTCTTGTTAGTGCGTACATAAGATCACAATTGTATGATTTTTAGATGAATGATAAAAACCAAAGTTTACTACTAACAAAAAAGATAAGCACCTTTGTAAGTACAAATAAATAATCATTTCGAAAAATTGTGTATTTTTTCTTTAGATTCTTACGTAATAAATATTTAACAGGAGGGAGCGGCCTATTCTTATTTTTTCTTATAAAAGGGGGGGGGGGGGGAAGGGTCATTCGTCGTTTTAGGTTACCAAAAATGTATAGTAATCGAGTAACAAAAAAGGAAAATTCCATACAGGAACATATTAGAAAATGTGATGGGTCTTGCTCAGCATGATTGACTTGACCAGCCTACCAATGTACATCGAAGACGTGATCCAAAATGTACAAACCTTTTGAGAATAGCCCAAAAATTCGCAGCTACTGATACAAAAGAAATGCGGTTCTTCCATCTGGCACTGACGAGACCACAGACAAAAGACCGAACATATAGCACTCCCGTCGGGGTTAAAAGCTTTGATAAAATGCATCTAAACCCATCGCGGGATGAAAATTGAAATCTGCGTACAAAGTGCTGTGTGCCCGGGATTTCGCGGTTGCCGGGAGTATTCTTGTCTCAAGACAATGTAAAATTTAGATATTTTAAAAACCATAAAGAGAGGTACGTTTTTAGAGTTCCATTCAGGGATCGGATTACGGATTTTTCCACATACAAAAGAACGGTTCTAATTTCGTTCTTTTTCATTCAAGGGTTTATAAATATGTAATTATTAACGATGTTATTAATTTTGAGTACTACGTAAAAAGTATGAAACATTTAAAAATATTTGGCTATGTTGAAGTTTTTTAAAAAAACTGGGTCCGATTCTTGGGGCCATGGTCTCTTAAATGCGATTCAGTTTAGGTTCGGCTTGTCAGTTATTCTTTGGAAATGACATATCGCGATTCAGTTGACGTCCTAAACTGAATCGCTTTACTAGTTCCATTGCTTCAATAGATTATAAAGGAACCCTTTTGAGGAACAAATCTTTGCCTGTCTGTCTGTCTCCGTCGACATACTGGAAATGGCGTGAAAGATTAACCCTCTGACACCGTCGGTCACGTGACAATTGTCTTATTATCAATACCTACCATAAAGTTGAAAATACGTCTGTGGTACGTTACCTGGATGCTTAGCCAAGTTGCCAATCGCTAGCGCTTAGTAGCGTATCGTAGTTTTCCCTCTCTGTCACTCTTGCATATTAGTGCTACAAAGACAGTTAGCTGCCTTGCGTTTACGATTGACGATTAAGCGCTAGCGATTGGCAACTTGTCTAAGTACCCAGAGTTGCAGCGCGCTAGATAGCTCCCGGGAACGGAAACATGCCCTCAGCACATCACTATGCGTACGTTCCAGAACAAAGCCAGTATAGCAGAAACAAAGTAATTGGCGGGAGAAAAATTACGGCCGCGGGCATCGTTTAAAGAGAACAGAAAAAGGGAATTGCTTGCTTCGAACAAAGAGTTTTATGCGTGCATGTATCATTCGCGAAATATTTTAGCGCGATCGGGAGATTGGATCTGATATAACTTGATCTCGGTCTCATTGATTTTAGTGAGTGTCATAATTAAGAAGCCTTACCATTGTACTATAAAATATGACTACAAAGTACACTTAAATAAAAATAAAATGCTTGAATAACAAATTAAAAATCTAAATATGACCCCCTAAGATGCAGGCAGCATTCCCTCTCTCTATAGCTATGCTTTGTGAAACTCTCTGGGGGAGGCCTATGTCCAGCAGTGGACGTCAATTGGCTGATGATGATGATGATGATGATAGCTATGCTAATACGCTGTGAAATGAAGTTGCCAGCTCTCTGGTCACCGGTAGCTTCGACCAGACGCTTGGATAAATCCTTGAGTGATTAGCCAAGTTGCCAATCGCTAACGCTTAATCGTCAATCGTAAACGAAAGGAAACCTGTCTTTGTCGCACCAATATGAAAGAGCGACAGAGAGGGAAAACTACGATACGCTACTAAGCGTTAGCGATAGGTAACTTGGCTAAGCATCCTGGGTGCTTAGACAAGTTGGCAATCGCTAGCGCTTAATCGTCAGTCGTAAACGAAAGGCAGGTAACTATCTTTGTCCCACTAATATGAAAGAGTGACAGAGAGGGAAAACTACGATACGCTACTAAGCGTTAGCGATTGGCAACTTGGTTAAGCATCCTGATCAGAAGTGGAACGCTCGGACCCCATGGTCCGTTGTACTTACGTCGTAACTTACTTTTAACCGACTTTAAAAAAGGAGGAGGTTTTCAATCCATCTTTTTTGTATGTATGTTACTAGATATCTTCGAGAATCGTAAACCGATCTTTTTTTTTCTCAAACGAGTATAAACAAGCGATGGTTATTTTTAACCGACTTTAAAAAAGGAGGAGGTTCTCCGTCCAAGTCGGGGTCTGATAATGGTATCGTGGAGAAATCGCTTGAAGTCGGTTTTAATTTGGTGATTATTAAGAATGCTCTTAGTAACCTTTCTCGAGTCACTCTCAAAAAAGATGTCGCCAGTCTAATTGCTACCCATTACGAGGACCTACTCATACAATCCTTGTATTCCCGACATACTGGACGTGGAATTTCTGCAATGCGCTCAGTGGATGCCTTAAATTCATGAATAACTCCTGCAATTATTGGCACCGGATGCGGGCATTGCAGGCTCATCTTTCGCTGCGCTACTTGTTGCTTCCGGTTTGGTTATGGATGGTTATGGTGTAGTGCTAACTACCTCGTTTTGTTTATTACGATTTATACGACAACACTACTTTTTGCGTCCGAACCCGAGGTCCTGAGTAAAACCATCAGCGTTCGTTAAAACTTCCAAGTTATTTTGACAATTCCGCTCGAAAACATTGGATTGATAAGATAATTGTATTTGTTTACATAAATATTATGTCATATCAAATAAAACATATACGTTGGTAACTGGTATGTATACAGTCGACTACAAAAGATTTACCTATTCACTTTTTCACCTCGTTACAAAATGGAAATTAATACCTTGTAATACAAAAGATAAGGATACATATCTTTGTAGTTGACTGTATATAGTAAGAAGTAGTTACGTAAGTTACAATTAATAAAAAAATCTAAAAGAGCGCAAGGCCGCAGTACATGTCGGGCTTTGGTCGTTGGTACCCCGTGATGAGGATTCTCTTAATGGATGGAAACATGTCGAGTAATTAACGACTTAAATAACGTGAGTAACCCGTTCCGCTAAATATTTTAAATATAAACTATTATAAATAAACAAACGTGCAAACTTGCATTAATTCATAATAATAATAACGCCGCAGGGCAGCTTGTGGCGAGCTGTTGGGGAGTAACGACCCCACGGACCCGAGTGCTCCCGAGAGTCGGTCAGGGTCCCCGCCTCCGGCGTGTCTTCGTCGGTCGGAGTGGAACCCCAAGGGGACCCGTATGACTCTCAGCTCTGGCTTGCCTTAACTGGCCGTCCAGAGAGGAGTCGTCAGAGCTATATGCTCCAGGGGTGGAAGTGTAAATTTGCATAAGTCGCGAGTTAGTGCAGCGGCTGTCATAAGCCACTGCGCAGAAAGCGGTGTACACCTCTCTACACTCTTGAGCCGCCTACACCGGTGTTGCCCCTGGCTGTCTCTTGTGACGGCATTTACGGGGGCCCATCTAGTCGGCGGCAAGTCACCGCCTGCCTCGATAGCAAAGAGAAATCATTGTTATGGCAGGTGTCCGGACCTCTTTTCTATAGTTACATTTCTGATCCATCCATCCTCCATCACCATAGCCCATTAGTCTTTTCCATTCCTTCTCAATAGTCTCTATGCGCCTGCTGGGACCGGTTTACGGATATGTATTTGTGCCTGTGAATGGGTTGCAGCAGGTGTACAACACAGCAAATTTCTCCAAAGGGCCTCTACGTGTTGGATCTATATCCCCGCGCAAGCCTATCAAAAAACCGGGATTTGTAAGCCCGTGATCCTCAAGGAGATACAAACATAGTAATAATAAATAATAAATATCTTGGGACATCTTACACAAATCGACCTAATCCCACGGTAAGCTCAATTAAGGCTTGTGATGTGGGTACCAAGCGACGATATATATAATAGATATATACATATAGATACTTAAATACATAGACAACCATGACCAAGGAACAAATATTTGTGATAAATAAATACACAAATACCTATACCTATACCTTTTGAAATCACTTTACCTTTCGCTGCCTTAACTTGAGCTATTATCATTAGTTTTTTTTTTATATGTATTTATGTTTATTATCTTTAATATAAACACTTATTTGTATGTATGTATATATGTATATATTTATTATATTATGTTTTAATTCGATCTAATTGATCATAATTCTTAATTTGTTCTCATATCGGCACTACCCGATTATAATTATTTGCTAACGTTTTCATTTCCTGCTACCCTAAGGTTGTCTGGAAGAGATTGCTTGTAAGCGATAAGACCGCCTGTTGTTGCCTATCGATACATGTTTTTCTGTGTTTGTATTTTAATGAAGTATGTGGTGCACAATAAAGAATATTTACTTACTTACTTACTTACAAATAATGCCCTCGCCGGGATTCGAACCCGGAACCTCCAGCTTCGTAGGCAGGGTCACTACCAACTAGGCTACGGAGGCTGACAAATATAAATATAAATTCATAATCAGTATACACGCACTTTCAGAACAAAATCTTGGTTTTATCACCAACTTCAAACCTTAAACCTGAAGTTCACACACATTTTTTGTTAAAATTATTGATATTTATTAGTATTTTAACGTAAAAATATATCTGCGAACGTGTTTCACGATATATTATGTGTCAAAGACGTCAAAGTGCTATGGAAGGTCAGCCATATTTAGTTTACCTTTTTTTTAATTTCAACTGAAAAATGGTATACGTAGGACCTAAAATTGCTACACATTCAAATTCCTCGAGTAATATTTGCGTTGGCTATTTGTACAACAATATCTCCTCTGACTTCGACCTATTTTTAGAAAAGGTCAAGATATATTTTTGCCTGACAAATAAACGGAAAAGGTGTATAATGAAATAAGTGCGAAGGATAGATTTTTATACGATGTCTTGACACGAGCGTCTTTTGATTTATTTATTTTATTAATGAAAACGCGTATTTATATGCTTACTTTTTAGCACAGGTGTTTAAATTACGCAAAATTTAATTTCTTGTTGTATCTGTTTTGCTGTAAAAGTAGCAGTAGACTTATTTTAGCTATCTCTGGCAGAGTTGAGAAAAAGTTATCTTATTATACTTTTCGATTACATTAATATGTGTAATTTTTAATCAATTCTGTTATAGTACCTAACCCTTTCACAGGTGATTACAAACCTAACTCGTTATCATCGCAGATATGATCTTCAACTCTATTGACAACGTGTTAGAGTTCTAAACGAACATTTATTTATTGTCAGCTGTGAAAGGGCTAACCCATGATATGGGAACATATTCATTAGAAGTACACCCTTATTTTTTTTTATCGTTCTTAATTTTCAAAACGATACAAGTTATATACATAACTTAAATCTAACTAAGCCAACTAACCTGAACAAATCTAAGGTTGGCTCTTGTGGCAATGTACAGAGCATCCTGGCGGCATTTCCTCGCTATATCGCAATACTGATGCGTTGTGCGAAGAAGTCGCCAGCTCTGCGGTCTTCTACACTTAAATTCTATCTGAAATGTTATATATATATTTAGCCTATATAATGTCCCACTGCTGGGCACAGGCTTCCTCTCAAATAAGAGAGGGATAGGGCTATTAGACCTTAGACCCCACGCTGGCCCTAAGCGGGTTGGGAACTTCACATACACCTTTGAATTTCTTCGCGGATATGCAGGTTTTCTCACTGTGTTTTTCATCACCGAAAGCTATCTGAAATGTTAATATATATAATTCTTCAGCTAATGAGAACTGAGAAGCTCGACAAAACAATTATATACCCTTATTTTACCACACCTTCCCTTATCAAAACCATTGTACCCGACCACATTACATGGAAGCATATCGCAACATGACAAAAATCGCGTTTAACAACAAACAGCCCGTTATGAAGTCGAGATAATAAACAAACAAACAAGGTTCATGTAAAAATAAACACGATTCAGTACACTTTTTACGAGTTAGAAAGAGCCTGCTATGGGCTTGTCCATTAATCACGTCATACGATTTGGGCTATTTTAGACCCCCCCATGCCCCATAGTGATATTTGGTGACATTTTCAGGACCCCCCCCTAGCCAATATAAGCAATAATAATTTATTGCTTAAGTAGTCCTTGAATTTACGTACTTTATTAAGCACACGTGAGTAGAGGTAATATCCGCGAAGATTTAAAAATCAGTTTAGAGTTTGACATCTGGTTTTATTTAAATAGTGTTTTAAAAAAGTATACATTTGTTTTACTAGCTATAAGCTATAGCAGATATATAGCTATAGCAGAGAGTAACGAAAAATTACACGTGATTTTTCTGATGACCCCTCCTCCTCTATGGTGATAATTGGTGATTTTTCCGGACCCCCCTCTCCCCCTATACCGTATGACGCGATTAATGGACAAACCCTATGATATGGATTATTTAAAATGGGGTATTTACCAATATTCTTTTTTTTAGGTATTGAACAGCACTGAAAAATGTGTGCGGGTGGATTATGTGAGCACCCTCAAAATATATGCTGTTGATTTGTGGTAAAGTACCGGCCAAGAACATGTCGGGCTATGCTCAGTGTAGGGTTCCGTAGTTGATAAAAAACATCTAAACCGATTACGTTCGAGATTGTTTTATTTTAAAATATTCTATGATCCCACTATTCATTATTTTGTTTCATATTTTTTGGACTCATGGATCAAAAAGGTATAAGTCCAAGACCAACGCGATTCAGTCTATTTCGTCTAAGTATATTTGTATAAGTAGCTAGATGTTGCTATTAAATTGCGATCGATTCTATGTCATCATAATAATATAAATGCTTGAATTACTTAAGAAGTATTCGTTACAAAAACTTTGGACCCCTCCGTTGGCCCTCTCTGTTTGAAATTAATATTTTAATTAAAACCTTCCAAGAAACCACTAACCAAGAATATAATTATTTTCCAGAGAGAGTATTAAATTCAACTAGAATTGGCGAATAAGATAATATCTATTAAAGGAATATAACTTTTATTTCATTTCCAATTACTGCAAGCCATACATATGAGAAGAGATAAAGTATTTTCTAATTTATTTAATATTTACTTATTCCACGGTACAGGCGAGTGCAAAAACACAGCTGATTCATAGTTACTGAAAAAATATGCCCCAGTTACATATGTAATAAAATTTGTCGTAATATACATAACTGAAATATAAATGACTTCTGGCCGAAGGGCGTTGTGTTTCGGCGGTTCCGGGGCAATCTGCCGAACCCTACGCCGGTTCAGATGACTCGACAGATCCACGCTGTTGTGTCACCTAAATCTACTTAGTAATGTTTTTTTGAATATGTACCTTTATCTGTGTAACTTTATCTGTATCTCTTTTAATTTTATTTTCATGACGCATGGGTGTAAACTTTTATTTCAATAAAATAAATAGATAAATAAATACTATTTGACAATATTACCATAGAGAAGACACTTAACCTTCAATTTATGTAAGTCGATGATTGCTCGACATGTTTCGACCCATTAAAGAGGGTCCTCGTCCGAAACACTATCGGTAGAAGCCCGACATGTAGTTGACGTCAAAGATAATGTCAAGGCAAGAAAGTCGTGTAAATATATTTTTAGCACTTAAACCGTAATGATATCTTTGACGTCGACTGTACTAGTTATGTACACGACGTGTGAATTAATTCGCTGCCACAACGAACTTCAGTATCCAAGTACACAGAAGTTAATTGAGATATAATGATAAATTCGGATGTTTCCATAAAAATATGAATGAACATGATTTTGCACTACGTCTGTATAGCAATGTACCTACCTCGGAGAAATTTCATAAGTTACGAAACTTCTATAGATAATGTTCTCGGCAATTTGAATTTTACAAGCAATTTTCCTAATCATTCCAAAACCATTATACTTGTATATACATGCTTTTAAGGTATATTTTATGCCTTGTTTACTAAATTCTGAAATACAATGTTCTTCATAACCCTTTTTAATAAGTTCTCAAAGAAACATATATTCTCAATGAGAACTTACTCTTAAATTCTCATGAAAATTTTCGGAAATTCCCGAGTATATTCCTGCAATTTTGAGAATGTTCTGAAACTTCTACATTGCTACGTCTGTAACCTTCTATATGTATCACTACATAGTATAAAATAAAGACACTTTTTCTGTCCCTATGTCCATTTGTACGCTTAAATCTTTAAAACTACGCAACGGATTTTGATGAGATTTTTAATAGGTAGAGTAATTCAAGAGGAAGGTTTTTATGTAGGTATAGTACCCGTGCGAAGCCGGGGCGGGTCGCTAGTAGACTTCTATAAAGGACACCTACCATACAGGATCAGTTTAACCGCTGAAATCTTACATTATCAAGCTCAATCGGTGGAAGCGGCGGCTGCCAGGGCGCGAGTCAATCCCCGCGCGCGGCAGAAGTGAATCTGCGAAATGGCGGCGGGTATAATTAATTACCTAACTTCAATGGGCATGGACAACAAAAGACGATTGTTTGCCTTCCGCGCCGCTGAATCGATGTCGGCCCTAAAATCCGGATAATCTCGCTCTTTGTATCTATTTTATAGAAGAAAATAAACTTTTTTTCTCTCAGCATTAGCGTCTGAGATAACATCGGGCATTTTCCGTCACCACTCTTATTTGAAGGCGCAATTATTCAGACTTTTGACGGTATAATTACGTTGCGGCGGTTATAAACGCGAAATTTATTTAATATTTACTAGATTGCCTTGCTGAGGTTTTGTCGTGGTTTTTGGCAGGTCCTTGACATTCCATCTGTACTTTCATAGTTATTTATTCAATTGACAATGTACCTACATTGTATTTTGTGTCTGAATATTAGATACTTTAGATTAATGATAAATATTTTCGAACTGATCCTCTTATAATTATGTAGCATACCTATATTATTATTTATGCTCATTGAATTTAAGATTATTCATTTTATGCTACGGGCCTACTAGTCTGTTGCTGTTGTAGTTAGTCATGCAAGCGCGGCGGAAGGGGTAACAAGTGAAGACACACGAAGTATCGTACCCATATCTCACGTGATAATTGTACATTCGATTTAAATCTTGCCTTATTTTTGGAACATACTGTTTAAGCACACCTCTCCCGTTTGCGCCCAGAAATAAAGTCAGCTAAGCGCTAGGCCTGAAATAGTTACTTATGTAGGGTTAGGATTTGGGTGGCCCAATATTTTTACTTGAATAAATGATTAGCTCACAAAATAATTACTAAATAGTATTTGATTTGAGCTGGATTTATCAATAAATTTAAAGTAGCATGAATATACTTTTAGAGGGCGAGAAAAATTATATATTACAACAAAAAAAAATGTTTTTTGAGATAATGTAGCGACTTGATTTTCAAGGTTTTCCCAAAGCCCCTAAAATATGTCATATAGTAATCAAAAGCAACATTACGAAATTTTACTACATTTCATTTCTGAGGTACCTAGGCAAATATTAAAGGTAAAATTAATTAAAACTTACAATCGGCGGGACCTTGATTAAGATTTTAAGTTTAAAATTATATTGATTAATTATTTATTAAACTAATCATAAAATATTTAAACAACGATTCCACCATTCTCATTGTTGTGTTCACCTAATGCCACCAAAATTCCTAACCCTACTTATGTGTGACGTATACAATAAACGCGCCGGTGTGCACTCGGAGCGGGGAGCGAGGCGGCGGGGGGACTAACCGACCGACCGCCGCCGAGCGAGGTTGTGTGTGCGCACCGGAGTTAGATCTGAACTTGAATTGTTTTATTTATATCCTGTGTGACTTAAAAAGAGGACATCACACGTGGCGACGAGCCATCAAGTAAGTGAATTGAATCCTCCTGTTATAAAAAGAAAAAGAAATCAGGATAAGTTCCTGATAAACAACAGTAAAATATTAATTCATTAAACAAGGAAAAGTATATATGATAAAGAACGAACCCGAAGCGCGTACATATTTACATATCAGATATCTTACTATTTAAAGATTTAACGTTTGATTTATGTCGTATTGTTCTTATTTGAATCATAAAGAAAAATACCGGCTACCCTATATTAAATTTGCTAACTTAAAATATCTGGCGTAGCGCTGTTGAGGTTGCTACGCTATGGTCGGCTACGGACTTAACGACTGCTACGCGTAGCACGCGATGCGCTACGCAGAGTATGTTTACAAGTAACTTATTAGTTTATATCGGAAGATTTTTGTAATGACATAAGATTCATTATTGCTTAAGTAAACCTTATAATAAAGGCATCGTAATCTACGCTGCAGTTGTTTTTAGACAATTACATCCAACTTAATCAAATAAAAGAGCATGTTTAAGTTTTAATATTGCATTTTCATTTAAATTTAACTTTATAACATCATATAACATTTCCTTGTCGTGAAAATAAAGTCATATCAGGTAAAAAGCAAACATCACACACAACAAATATACAAATTTGTACATTGTAGTGAAACCCGAAGGAGGTTAACACTTATAAAACCAAATTCTGCATTAAGATCACAAAATGTGGTTAGCAAGTTTATATTATTTGGAAGCGTACCATACTATGAACATTCGTAAATTTACATATGTTACGTTTTCCGAAGGTGAAAATAAAGAAAAAAAGAAATCGCATTTAACTGTCCCGAAGGTGGACCAGGAAATCGTAAACTTTGCTGTTCGAGTAATATGTCAAAAGTCTCCGTCTAAATATCCCGAAGGTGGAACATTTAGTACTATAAGCGGGTACTAATTTAAATTAAATAGATTAGACCGGCCTAGGTGGAAACGGGGTATGTCTCAATTTAGTTTCTTGTCAAATAATTAACATATATGTATACGTAATATATATTATCATGAAAATTAAGAATTTTAGTAATAACTTCATTAAAATAGAATAAAAAAATTGCTCACTTATTTAAATTATTTTGTACTACACATAAAGTTGTAATAGGTACTTAGCATATTATTACAATCCTGTAAGTAAGCGTTTTCTGTAGCCGTGCTTGAAAAAACTGTATCACAATGGAACAGGATTCACCAAACTCGCTCATTATTAACTTGGATTAAAATAGTGATGTCAAACAGGGGTAGGTATTTTGTGGTTGGGTATAAGGTATTTATTTTACAGTAAAAAATACTTTAATATAATTTGTCAATCATAAAATACATATAAATCTTAAAATACATTGCAGTTAAATCAGAACCAAGTTAATTTCGTTAGAGTAATTATTTGCTTCTTGGTGATTGTTTTGTAGAAACGGGACAACAACCTAAAGACCATGTCGTTGTTCCAGGTCGCCCCACAATGGCGGTCCAATTACCCCCTATAGAGCTTCTAGACTGTGATGGCGAGCCTGTTTCTTTGGGGTTACGCTGGGAGAAGTGGAAGAGAAGTTTAGAAATTTACCTTTTTGCATCAAGTATTGAGGACCCAAAGAAAAAAAGAGCTACTCTGCTTCATATGGGAGGCGCCGCATTTCAGGAAATTTATTTTAATATTCCTGGGGCTCATATTGAAGATGCAGACATAAAAGAGACAACAGACGTTTACACAACAGCAATCACAAAATTAGACGAGTATTTCTCGCCTAAACAAAGCAAAGTTTACGAGCGACATTTGTTTCGTTTATTAAAACAGGAATCTGGCGAGAAATTCGAAAGATTCCTGGTCAGACTACGTCAACAAAGTAGGAAGTGTGGATTTCTAAATGAGGATGACAACTTAATTGACCAAATCACTGAAAAGTGTAACTCTGTGGAACTAAAGAAAAAAATACTCACATTGGGAGACACTGCTACTTTGGATAAAATAATAACCGAAGCTAACGCTTTGGAATCTGTTCAACGTCAGCTTACAGACTTTAAAACAACGTCCCATATTCAGTCAAATGTTAACCGAATTGAATCCAAGCGTAATAGTTACTCAAATTCGGTTTGTGCTTGCTGCGGTAATAACAAACACAGTAGTAATAGTCCTACATGTCCTGCGCGAAACAAAACTTGCTTAAAGTGCGGATATTTAGGTCATTATTCAGCCTGTTGTAGAACAAGATTAAACAAACGCAAATTAACAGAAACAAGTTCAACGGACACAAATAAAAAACAAAAAAGGGACACAACGACTCAAAAGTCCCCGATTTCAAAAGGAACCCATAAAAAGACCGAAGATACTACAACGAATAGTTCATCGACAGCAGTGAACTATATATTTTACTTTGACGAAGACGAAGTGATAAAGTGCAATATTGGTGGTGTTGAAGCAGAGATGCTAATTGATTCGGGAAGTAGCTCCAACATTGTTAGCGATAAGACATGGGATCGTCTTAAAAACGATGGTATTCAGGTCACAAATCAAATTGCTGATCCAACAAAAATATTCATGTCGTATGGCAGCAGTACCCCACTTACAGTCTTGGGCTCATTTGAGGCTGAAATTATGATCGGGCCAGAAAAAAGAGAGGATACGTTCTACGTGATTAAAGATGGTACTCGCGATCTCTTGGGCAAGACGACTGCGATAGCTCTCAAAGTATTGCAGCTAGGCCTGAACATCAACATGGTGAGTCACGCAGAGTTCCCAAAATTCAAAGACGTAAAGTTGAATATCTCCATTGACAAAACTGTAATACCAGTCACCCAGCCGTTACGAAGAATACCAGTTCTTTTGGAAGAAAAAGTAAACCAAAAGATTGACGAATTGATAAAGCTAGATATAATTGAACCTGTAAATAAACCATCAAAATGGATATCGCCATTAGTCCCAGTGTTAAAAAACAATGGAGATGTCCGACTTTGCGTCGATATGCGGTCTGCAAATAAAGCGATTCTTAGGGAACACTATCCGCTTCCTACAATGGACCAACTTCTCCCTAAATTCCAAGGAGCAAGTGTGTTCTCGAAACTCGACATTAAAGATGCATTCCATCAGGTCGAGATTAGTGAAGAGAGTCGAGATATTACCACATTCATATCAGGGAAAGGTTTGTTTCGCTACAAACGATTATTATTTGGTATAAACAGTGCCCCTGAATTATTTCAGAAAACTATGGAACGAATTTTGTTGCCATGCGAAGGGACACTGAATTTTATTGACGATATAATCGTTTTTGGTAAGGATGAAAACGAGCATAATGCTCGGTTAAAACACGTCATGGATGTGCTTAAAATGAACAATGTTCTGTTAAACGAAAAAAAATGCATCTTTAATGCCAAGCGAGTCCAGTTTTTAGGGCATGATTTGTCCTCCGAAGGGATTAGGCCACTAAATTCTTATATCAGTGGAATAGAATCGTTCAGAGAGCCTGCCAATATCGAAGAGATCCAAAGTTTTCTCGGACTGATTAACTACGTAAATAAGTGGATCCCAAAGCTCGCGACTATGACGGAACCAATAAGACGGCTATTAACACTAAAAGTTGGTAAGAAAACTGATATTTCCGGGTATTGGACATCAGAGCAGAAGGAGTCTTTCAAATTGCTTAAAACTTCCCTTAAAAATATAGTAAGCTTAGGGTATTATAATCCCGAAGACAAAACCCAAGTTATGGCGGATGCTAGCCCCGTGGGCTTAGGAGCCGTATTGGTCCAGCATGACTCCAGGGGGCCTCGAATTATAGCTTTTGGTAATAAAAGTCTGTCTGATACGGAAAAAAGATATTGTCAGACAGAAAAAGAAGCTCTTGCTCTTGTTTGGGCTGTTGAACATTTTCACATGTACCTATATGGAAGAAACAGTTTCGATCTTATAACAGACCATAAGCCCCTTGAAGTCATATTTGGACCACGAGCAAAGACATTTGCAAGAATAGAACGCTGGGTACTTAGACTTCAGACATACAACTTCCAGGTTATTTATCGGCCTGGCAAGACAAATATTGCTGATCCTTTTTCTCGTCTCTGTCAACCGACTAATTCAGCGTCATTTAATGATGATTGCCAAATCAATCAAATTGTCGAGTACTCACGACCTCAGGCTATTCCCATGCAAACACTAATACAGTCTTCTCAGGCCGATGAGCAGATCACAATGGTTAAGGAAGCGTTAGCCACAGATACTTGGGACCCACGTATAAACAACTTCCGTATTTTTAAACCAGAATTATGGGTACATGAAGATATCCTCCTGAGGGGAGATAGAATAGTGATACCTTTAGAGCTAAGGAAATCAGTTCTAGAAGCGGCACACGAAGGTCA
Organism: Thaumatotibia leucotreta; assembly: GCA_025490895.1. Classification (NCBI taxonomy): domain Eukaryota; kingdom Metazoa; phylum Arthropoda; class Insecta; order Lepidoptera; family Tortricidae; genus Thaumatotibia; species Thaumatotibia leucotreta. The sequence goes on from JALPQI010031274.1 coordinate 18,092, forward strand.
CCCAGGTATCGTGGCTATGAAAGGACGGTTGCGTACAAAAGTGTGGTGGCCCATGATGGACAAAGACGCTGAGGCCAAAGTTAAGAGTTGCAAAGGGTGCACTTTAGTAACAAGTTGTAACCCTCCGCCACCGATTAAAAGACACGCTCTTCCCAACGAAGCGTGGCAGGATGTGGCTATTGATTTTTTGGGACCTTTGCCATCTGGGCATTATCTCTTCGTAGTTATTGACTACTATAGTAGATATAAAGAAATTAAAATTATGAAGTCAATAACTGCGAAAGATACTACAGAGGTACTCTTTGAGATTTTTTCGAGATTAGGATATCCCATATCTATAACGGCAGATAACGGTAGGCAATTCACGAGCAATGAATTTCAAAATTTTTGCCAGGAAGCCAATATAAAAGTTAGGTTTACAACTCCCTACTCTCCCCAGGAGAATGGGGAAGTGGAACGTCAAAACAGGGATATCCTAAAAAGACTCCGTATAAGTCAAAGTTTAAACTCAGATTGGAAACGTGACCTTTTAGATTACCTAATGATGTACAATAGCACCCCCCATAACACTACTGGTAAAACGCCATCGGAACTATTTTTTCGCAGGAAGTTTCGGGATAAGATACCCGAAATAACATCAGTACGAGATGGATCAGATTCGGAATGGAGAGACAGAGATAAATTAATGAAAGAAAAAGGAAAGAACCGTGAAGATTTAAAAAGGAAAGCAAGAGATAATCAGATAGAGATCGGTGAGAAGGTATATGTAAAAAAATTAGTAAAGGATAATAAATTAACAGCCACATTTAATTCGACACCTCATACTGTCGTAGAATCTAGAGGAAATGATTATGGTGTAATTAATGATGAAACCGGTCAGAAATACAGAAGAAACATAGTACACCTAAAGAAAGTTGAAGGGACTTGGAAAGTCTGTGGTTTAGAAGAAGATGATAAAAGTGATGAAGATGAAAAAGAACAATCTGAATACGAATCTGATTTCGACGATAAATAAATAGGTATCAATAACGATACCACTCGATGTATTGTGCTATACGTTTAATGAGTAATTGTAATTTAATGAGTACAGTTTTAGGAAATCTGGTGTATGAAATAAAATCACATATATTGTTAACTTGCTTACATATTTGGAAATAAGTAATCGATTTTGTAAAACATAAGGGAGGTGTGACGTATACAATAAACGCGCCGGTGTGCACTCGGAGCGGGGAGCGAGGCGGCGGGGGGACTAACCGACCGACCGCCGCCGAGCGAGGTTGTGTGTGCGCACCGGAGTTAGAATCTGAACTTGAATTGTTTTATTTATATCCTGTGTGACTTAAAAAGAGGACATCACATTATGTATTACCGACTAGTAGAACTCAGCCCTACAATACATAAGTGGTTATTTTGGCGAAGCAAAGTCTTCGCCAGTGCCCAGGCGGACATTATTGCTCTTTGGACGCGGCCATAAAATGGCGTTACATTATTCTTGATAGAATAAGTGACGGTGGTAGTTGACTCGCGGCCACTCCGAATAATCAGTCTCCATTCCTGCCTACTCTCCATTTATTACCTACACACATGGCTATATAAATGTAACCGCTCAGACTTGTAACGATCGAAGTAAACAGTTACAGGGAAGGCACTTTGTCGTACAAAGCTAAAAAGACTGGTCTGCAGATAACGAGCCAGGCACAATGGACCCCTCCCGCCCACCGCCGAATATGAACTCTCATTGTCTACTTAATTACAACGGGTGTCTTTGAGATATGGCCTGTACACATCCCGCCACAAAGCCTGTCACACACAAATAATATTTTATCATTCGAGCAATGTTTTCTCCTCTTAAGAGGCAATTATATCTCCAAGTGAATACAGCGTCAATCAAAGGACTCCGGCTGCCGCGGCCCGATTGCGACCTAATAAAAGCCCGTATACCTCCTCAAATTAATGTCCCGATTTGATCTCGTACGGAATAATTGACATGTGGAAGTTCATTAAAAAGTTACCGAGGCATAATTCAGTTTGCTACGTTTTATCGTACAGTGACGCAGCGCTGGTAATTTAATGACATCGTTTGTAAGCGGCGAACAACAAATATTTATATCCGAAGTAACATGTATGCGTTATCTGTGGTGAAAAAATCGTTATGATCCTCCGTAATAAAATTAAAAGGTTTGCGATAACAATAATTTTAAATTAGATCAATTTGGGACGATAACGGCCCGAAATATTATTTCCATGGCTGCGATAAAGCTTGTAAATGGGTTTCCAAACGTCCCGGCTGGGCGCCGAGCCTTTTTATTAGGGTATTTGTCAAGATATTCTCGGCTAAAGGGACTATAATCGAAAATTTTACGTTTGGTTACCATACGCCTTGTGTTCTGCTCGACTGGGTAATTTATAGAAAGGTTTGGATTACGGACGTATCTGTTATACACGGCGGCTTTATTAAATGAGTTCATTACTGAAAAAGGCTTCCTCAGTTTAATTTATGGTTAATGATGAGATTTGTTACAATATAATAGACTGGTCATGGGCTCCGCATGTCCAATCGACTACTCTCTTATCTTCACTAAACAGTTATAATTATGATCAGGCTAATTCGGCGAAGACCATCTACCGGCTTTTCACTTGTTTTACTTCTTTATGCAAGTATAAATATGCCTTATGCAATGGACCCAGATGGAGCTGGAGAGTCCTGGAGAATTGCGTGATAACAGAACTTAATGGCTGACCTTATACTTTTATAATTATCCAATGTGTTGATGAGGAAGGGGAAGAAAAGTAAAATTGGACTTGTGGTCAAATTTTAAGTTAAACATGTTGTATGAAATTTGCCGGATTCCGTCTAATTTTAAGAGAACATGACATTTTTTTTAACAGTTTTTGACCGTTAGTTATGCAATGTTAGACGCGTTTAGGAAACGATTTTGTGGCTGTGTTGTCGTATTAGTCTTATCATACTTAATTGACACTAAATCTTTAATATGTAAAAAAATAATTAAACGTATTTTGCGATAGTTGCACTCACTAAATATTTTTTGTGATGTGTGGTGCTCCGGACGAGGACACCCTTAATGGGTCGAAACATGTCGAGCAATCATCGACTTAAATACGTGAGTAAACCGGTTCGATAATATTTGAATGTTTGAGTCTCACGTTAGTAATAATTCTAAAATAACGATTAAAAATTTTTTTTTTTTTTTTTTTTTTTTTTTATTGAAACACAATTGAACACTTACATGATATCTTAAACAATATTTTCGCCAAACTGCGAAACAGTTTGTTGGCGATGCGCTCACTATTCTTATAATGTAAACAAAGTAAACATGCTTATTAGACAGAAATGATAGCGGTGGATACCGGCGATAAGGATTACTCACATCGAACTTCAAACAGCCATGCACTCAACATTACGCTCAACCGGCCGATTGTGAGCCCTATCGTGTTGCGACAGGGCTCACAGTCGCCCAGCTGACTATACATTAGGTTTAGGTAGTTTCGTTATTTTCTAGCAGTATCTTTTTAAATTTCGATTTCAAACTACCTATACTCAATTTTGGTGTATCAAGCAAAAGAGGGTATTCATTATAAATTTTGGGAATCCAATATTCTTTTGTTCTTCGCCCATAATAGTTTTTAACTTTCGGTTGCAACAGTTTTTTACATTTTGTGGACCTAGTGACACGTTTACTTGACCTTAGTTTTTTATAACGATCGGAGTAATATGTGTGTAAAACATTTAAGTATACAACTTTAGAATGTACGGGGAGAATCTTACAAGTTGAAAATAGTGTATTGTAATTATGTTTGTGCCTTTTCCTAATTTTATACGTGACCAAATTCTTAATTAACCTTAACTGGAGTTGCTTTATTCGATCCAAGTAGGTTTTAAAGGTGAGTCCATAACAAGGCAGCCCATAGCTGATTAATGCGTCAGCTAGTGCATGGTAAATAATGCGCAGTGTGCGTTTATTAACTGCTCGATTCAAGTGGTAGAACTGTCCTAAAATACATCTAAGCCTATTGCAAACTTGATCAATATGATTTTTCCAATTAAAGTGTTTATCGATTAACAATCCTAGATACTTAAATTCATCAACTACGTCTATACTATTACAATTGCAAATGGTTTTATTCGTATGTAAACATCCGTATGAGTGTCCAATGACCTTGATATTACTCGCTAATACTTTTTTTGCTGTTCTGTTATACGGTGAGAAAATATGCATACACTTAGTTTTACTAGTATTCAGTATGATTCCATTATCATGGGCCCACTTGGTAACATTTTCGAAATCGCACTGCACCTTATTTACCATGTCCATGATCTCCTCGCCAGCGAACAGGAGGCACATGTCATCCGCGTACATAAAGACTTCGCAGTTTTTGACAACATTCGACACGCTGCTGTTTACGTGCATGATGTAGCCGACTGGGCCGTACACCGATCCGGTCGGCACCCCTAGTGTGACGCGCGCCTCGGATCCCGACGTACCGTTAATATATGTGCGCAAGGTGCGGTTGTTAAGGTATTCGCGGAACCACTGGTTCGTGGGGCCGCTGATGCCGCACTCGTCCATCGCCTGCAACAGCTTCTCATGATCCAGCGTGTCGAATGCTTTTTTGTAGTCAATGAACAGAGCAAGTACCTGCTGTCCGCCGTCGAGGCTTTTGTTGATGTAGTTCGAGAACTGGGTCAAGGCCGTGGCAGTGCTGCGTCCCCTCCTGAAACCGTGCTGCGACTGGGATATAATATTGTAATTTTCTAAGAAAGCGCTTACTTGACCTATCACAGCCTTTTCTACAATTTTATTTATTACTGATAATATAGCTATCGGTCTATAGTTTGTATAGGTTAAGTGGCAGCCCTGCTTAAATATCGGTCTAATAAAAGATTTTTTTAGTTGATTCGGATATAAACCGGTTTTCAGACACATATTAATAAATTTGGCCAAGATTACACTTAGGTCTTTTTTAACGTATTTAATATCCTGTGCTCTAATTTTGTCAATACCGGGTGCTTTATCATTACTTAATTTTTCAATAATTTTTTCGATGTCACACGGACCCACTTTCCTAAATCTAAAAGATACATAACACGGGTCCACGTACGTATTTCTGTCCAAAAATTTATAGTCGCAGTGATGCTTAATATTTTCAATTTCTTGTGTAAAAGTACTTGAAAAATTATCACATATATTCTGTACATTGTCTGTTTTCCCCAAGTATTTCATTATTGTACTGTCTACGCTACGTTACCCTTAACCCGGCCTAACCACATATTAATTTTGCCCCATATTTTTCGAAAGTCACCCTCACATTTTTGGATTTCATTTTGTCTAAACTTATTCTTAGCAATGTCTATAATTTTGTTAACCTTATTTCGGAACCGTGTATACTCTAACCTCAAGGTCATGCTACTAGGATTATTCTTCCATGCTCTAAATAATTTATCTCTGTGCCCAATCATGCCCTCGATTTTTTTATTTACCCAAGGTTGCGTTTCCCTTTTGGTTTTCTGACCGGTAATAATTAGTGACTCATTATAGACATTACTAAAAACAGTACATAGTTTTTCATACATAACCAGTGGACATTCTATCGACAGCAGTTCAGACCAATCAATTAATTTCAAACCATTCATTACTTTACGATTACATAATACAGATCGCGTCGCCGGTCCGTTATTGCTTTCGCACGCGCCGATGTCCAGCCGTACGCCTATCAAGTGATGGTCGGAGAGTTTGCAAGTCAGCATATGGGCGGCGAGGCGCGATGTACCATGCCGGCGCCGGCGCACCCACGCGTGTTCGATGCACGACGACTGGAGCTGCCCGTCCACTATTGCCTCTCGCGTTATCTCCCCAGCTGGTATAGCGCATTGTAAGCCGTGTTCACACAACATCGTTTTATACTGTGAAGTGGCGGTGGTCATCTTGTCGCTTTACATATCTAGATTCATATCGCCAATTAAGACTATGTCATCATTTGGGGGAATTTGGTTAAGTAGGTAGCTGATTTCTTCCGCAAATCTAAGTTTATTTAATCTAGGTGGCCTATATATAGAAAAAAAATATGTGTGATTTTGCCTTCAGTCTTCAATTTCCCGTGTAACATCTCCGAAGCCGTAGTATCCCTGACATCAGCAGAAAATGTTTTTGCAGATTTGACCTAAATTCATGTACATTATACATATTATGTCATATGAGTTTCTTGTTGTTCTTGCTTCTTTTAGCTTCAGGAATATGCTGTTACAATTTTTCTCTTACCTTATGTAATTGGAAACCCTAATTGCATGTAGAGACCAATCAGACTCCGATGGTTTGACCACCTTGGGTGGATGGAGGATGATGAGAAAGTGAAGAAGGCTTATCTCGGAAGCCCGGAAGGGTGACAAGGACAAACTCTGTCGGAAGGGCCAGAGGGTCTACCGCGAAGCACGATCGACGTGTTGTCTTTCTTCTGCATTTTAAGTCTGATAAGGAGGAACCGTGGTTTGCGGTATGGGGTGGTGACATGACAGCACTGTGCGTAAGGTCCAAGGCGCGAAAATTAAATACGCTTATTTAATTTTCAATATATTTTTAGATTTATTTATTCTGAAAAGCATTACTCCAGGAATATTGTTTTCTATAATAAATAAAAAAGTCTGTTCCAAGTCAATTCCCAAGAAATGTACAAAGTATATTGATTTAAACTTTCACGATTATCAATCATATTTTAAAGACAAACTCATATTTTAAAGATGTACAAAGTTCTAGTAAATTTCTTTCGTACCAATGCCTTTGTGTCCCTTGTTTTAGAGCTCAATATTCAGTTCGGTGACAGTTTTCTAATCGTAATCCATTACAAAATCAATAAACTTCCAAACACAATATAATTTTGGTATTTTATGTTCAGTACCTATGAATCTGACAGCTGTTTGGACCTAACGCCTACGTAGCATCACCTGGTGGCGGAAAAAATGTTGAAAACTCTCATTGTACGCCGTCACCGTATACGGATTACACCAATACGACGTCTGTTTTATAGTGTGAACCAGCCTTAACGACGCGCTGTGAACATACACATTTGCATGTTTAATGGAATCATTGCGCTCGATCGGCAGTAATTGGGCCACTAAATCAGCTCCTGCGGCTATACATGATGTCGTATAATAAACCAACGACGGTATAGTCTGAACACCTCTTTATGAAGTGCATGACGGAAGATTTGTATAAGTATGTTATGATTAGATTTTATTAATTTCTTCACTATCTGTACGGTAGGGCACTTCAAAGTCAAATTTAACCCTTAGGTGCATACAGTATCATAAATGATACGACCGAAATGACACATGTCGAATTAAGTAATCAATTGCGACTGACACACTGAGCAACAGAGTTCTAATTGGCATCGATTGTTTAAATAAGTCATTTCAGAATTAAAATGTTTGATACCATATGCACCTAAGGGTTAAAAACTTTTATGCTGTGAAACATATATCAAAATAAATATACAAATTAAAACTATTACAGTCTAGTCAAGGGTAATTCTTGGAAAATATGGTGTGGTTGCGTTTTATTCCTCTGTCTTTTTCATACATTTTGTATAGGACAGATGAATAAGACCACAGACATATTTTCAAAGAATGACCCTCAACCCATTGCGATGGCGGAGACCTACCGCTGGAGCGACATGGTTGACGATTTTAATTTTACTTGTCAGCCAATGAAATTTGCAATTGGCAAGAGTTAGCACAGGACTGAGAAATGTGGCGCGCTCTCGTATGGGCTAAGACTCATTTTGGGTTTCTGAGCCAGCGGAGTCAGTTAAGATACTGGTCACACTGCGAGCTACTAAGCTATGAACTATCGGCTATAAACACGAACGCTACGAACGAAACAAAAAATACGCTCCACTCCAGTATAAATTAAAGAGACACGGCGATACTCGCCCAGCTATCAGCTATCACCGCCGGGCGACTATCGCCGTGTCTCTTTTATTTACACGAGAGTGCGTATTTTTTGTTGGTGTTTATATTCCATAGAGTTCATAGCTTAGTAGCTCGCGGTGAGACCAGTGCCCATGTATCTAATGTGGATTCGGCGACCACATTAGGCGGACAACGCAGTGTACCTAATTCACACAAGACTTACTAATACTCAGTTGATTTCTCAATATCTGAGTAACACTATTCCCAAGCTATCACTACCAATAGGTGATGAGCTCGGCCATAGCAGCACCTAGCGGTTATCGGCCGCAAACGAGTACATTTCCTGCGGCCGGGGTTGATTTCCTCCGCACCTCTGCCGGATATTGGCGCCCTGACCCGCCAGTAATCTGTCTGCGAGTGCGGTACATTATACATGCCATATTATCGGGTTTAGGAATCCGGAGTTGCGTTTCTGCCTTGACGTTTCGTTATGATCATGTACAAATACAAAAAGATGTACCTATCCACTGTCCCACCTTAAGGCAATGTAATAAGGCGCATAGTGGATTACTTTTCTAGCCCTGCTATTATCAAACAGCGATAAGAATGGGATTAGAAAGTACTGTTGACACAACAGTGTACAAGTCAATCTAGGATATATTTATACTTATATTCGTATATTCATTATTCAAGTGCAGAGACTTATAGACAATTATTCAGTCACTACATCTAAAACCAACTCCTTTCTTGGTAAATTTTGTGTCATTTGTTGTGTCAACAGTACTTTCGAATCCCCTTTTGATTCCGATTTGATAATACCGCGAACATCGAAGTTCGCTAATTTTGGGGATTTTTCTCGTGTCACTCTAATGACGCCTTCGTTGGAGTGACAGAGATAAATCTCCGAAATTTACGAACTACGGTGTTCGCGCTAGCAGGCCTGACTGTACGTGTACAAGGGCCAAATTTATTAGTGGTCATGTACAAAAACAATCAAAATATCCCAAAAAACAATTAAAAAAAAATTTTTTTTTCGTACATGACATAATTATGTCACATTTTTTTTTCTTATTTTGTCATCAAAAATGCATTGGTAAAGTCTTTCGGTATACTCACTAATACCCTGTATATTTTTTAAATATGCCCCCTTTTTCTACTGTCAAAGGTTGTTAGACAGAGTAAGTATGCCTCTCAAGATCATCATTTTCGTTTTGATTAAGGCCTTAACTACAGGTAAATTCACTAAAGCTGGCACGAATGGAATGAATGAAATGAATGACATCTAACCTGTATCTACTGTCATTTTGACATCCACACATAGATACATTCTGTCACTTACTCGATCCATTCGTGCCAGCTTTCGTGAATTTACCTGTACAGTCACGGACTTTAATTGATAGACCACTTGGCAATGGATGCAATTTGGTCGTGTAATATTATGGGTTCGGTATTTTTCGTTAGTAGGCACGATCGCGACATGACCGATGTTCCCCGATGATATGGCAGTTAAATACGAATCTTTGTTGCGTCAAAATTTCAGTATGTCAAAACTAGTTGACATAATAAAAATTCCTTCGTCGACGAAAATTAAGAATTAACCATCGGCCATTATTAGACGCTAGATGTCGTTGTTCCTAGAGGAAACTGGATAACGACAGTTCTTCATAGATTTGTCTAAAACCGTTTAGTAATTTAATCATGTTTTCTTCAAATCGGATGCCATGATTTATCTGACATTAATAGGCGAGGTATTTTTTCAAGTCAAGATATTTAAATAAATAGCCATTTCATATTATCGGGCAATTTTAGATTATTTTTTTCATTGACAGAGACAAAATGCTATTGCTGTCTTTTTTATAATTCGTCACAGCTCCTAGTTGACGTTAGTTGAATACTTATGTAACCTTTGTGGAAATATGGTAGATAGACGTTTGACAGTCTATCTTTTAATAGAGACTTGATAGTTTCTGACTGAAATTCTAACTTTGAAAAAATATCTGATAGTGACAGCCGTTAAAAGGAAAGAGAACGAAAATTCCTACATAGCAGCTTAGCAGTCAAATTACCATCTGGGCTCTGAAGTTAGATTGACGTCTCAGGACTAAAGCGGATGATATAACGTAACTATAGTAACGTTAGCTTCCGGAAAAATATGGATCAATTATTATTGGTTAAACTTTTTTGTTATTACGTAACCATGGTAATGTCACCTTCCGAAGAAAACGCGAGCGGTCATTGGCTAACCGTAGCAACGCCTGCCCCATTGGTCAGCAGAGTTCGGCCGAAGTCGTGATACCAGATTTGAAAATGCACGGTAAACCCGCCATCTTGAAACGAAATTATTTTTATATTTTGCGATTGAAAAGTCAAGTTAAGACATTTAATTGGCTCATCGAAACCACGCTTGAAATGATAACCTCTTTGCAGAAAACTACGCTAACATGGCGTTTGTGCCGAGTTGCTGACGAGCACCTCCGATAATACGTCATAGTTATACCTAATTAAAATTATAAAGCTAAGTGCATTGATTGTAATGTCAAGTTCGTCATTTAACATTGTAGTTAAGAGATTCGAACCTTAGTGACAGTTCATAAACGCACAATGATAAAGATAGAAATATAATTTTTGCTCTTCTGTTATACGATGACTTTACTTCCTTTATTAGGATTTACGAGTAAAAGCGACTAAACCCGATTTGCATTACATGGCTAAAATACGCACAGTGACAAGTGGTCTATCAATTAAAGTCCGTGACTGTACATATGTAAAGTGCCTATTTGCGTAATTCGCTTACCTACTTGCTAAAAAGATAATGCAGATCTAAAATCATTGAATTTTTGCCGAATCGAATAAAGACAGTTTTCAATTAGTATTAAACGGACTAGACTAGCCAGCCCTAACAAGAAATTCCTTCACTTTTAAAATTCAAAATTAGAACCTTCAATAACTTGCCATCGTTGGCCAAATAAGTTTTTTCTCGTTCATTCCAATTAATTTTAGATATTATTACGCTCAAATAATCTTTTTTTTCTCTGAAAGGGTCTAGATTGGCCAATTAAAACTTTAAGCTTATTACTCGGCGCCCGGTTTTTGAATACGTTTAATTAATTTGCTTCCTCGGTTTCCTACCAAGGGGGCTACTATGAAACATTTCTACAGCTCAATCGTCAATTTCGTCTCTTTCGCTCTTGTACATGCCACCAAGAAAGCAAAGAAGATGTACATTTACGATCAAACGAACGAAATGTGTTGTGGCCCCCAAGCTGTCAGGTCGGGGGTAATCAAAAATCACTTTTAGAGGGATTATATTCATTTTGTAAATCTGTTTAAAGATAACTTGATTTAGACTATGGGGGAAATTTCTTGCGGAATTTATTCTGGAAGTTTATTTGCTTAACGATATTAAAGAAACTGTATTAAACTATGAATACCGGGATTTTTTTATCATTGAGACCAATGATTGAGTTGAGTACAACTACAGCAACTTAATTTTTACGTGTATGACAAAGGTGGGAAATGCAGTCGAATCGCTTGTTGGTAAATAATTACCGTAGGCCATGGACACTTGTAACATTAGTCAGGTCAAGAATACAGGGCAATCTCTTCGGTATTTATTTTATTTTTATTTTATTTATTAGGCACACCAAACAGACAACATTCGGTACAAAGATTAACAATAAAAGAACTGGTTTTAAATAAAAATGCCATCCAAAACAGGCATGCACACTTGCACAGGAAAGACAAATATAAGAGCAAACACTATCCTAAAACTAAAATTATACATACTAATGGAAGAACTTAACAACTAACATTTTTTTTTCAATTTTAATTACACTATCTATTTTCAGGCTTGGTATTGCGCAATAATACATTTTGCACAAGCTATATTTAAAACGGCAACCTTTTTCAAATCAACAAAAAAAATTAAATTACTTTTATATATTATTTTAGTATTTCCAACAAAAAAATAACGCAACTGAAATATGAGGAATAATAAATAGAGTGTATATCCAGATACGAGAAAACTACGCGTTTTTATTGAAGAATAATATTTCAAAAATAAAAAGTTTTTCAGCCACAGTATCGAGTTCACCTATCCGGGTTATAAAAGCTATTTCCACTTTGATGGTCTTGTTTATCGTAAAAATATGGGGTTGGTACGTCGGTACGTATAGGCTTATGATTTTATTATGGTCCTTATATCGTTTATTGTGCCATCCGTCACCTTCGTACTTGCAAATAACGAGTGCAACGACAGACGATAGAAAGGGGACCAACATATAGGCCTCTCCCATTAACTATGCGTATAGACGCATTAGGAGATAAATGCCTATATTGCCTATATATAATCGCCACGCCGGGCAAGCGGATTGACGATCGCAGTAACGTGTCCACTTTGATGACGCTGCTGCCCATCATCAATCTTTTATCAAATGATGGTCAGTGACACTTCAATCCCTTAGTGGACTCTTACGACACCCACAGGAGGGGTTGGGGTGTTGACAAATGTATTCTTACTGCCGTCACCACATGGCCGACTTACACATACATTCATTTTAATATCCTTATAATTATACCGCAGCGTTTTATCGATTTTGGTGGATATTTAGATTTCTAGGTGCACAGCCAAGAAGACATCGATAAGTCCATCAAACGCCTAAAATATACATAGAAAAGAAAAACAAAAATACAATTTTTTTTTACTATTATTTTAGTTTCAGCCAACATTCAAATGTAAGTGGATGTGGTTTAAAACATTAAAGCTTTAAGAAAAACATCATAGTAAAGAATGTCCAACTGGCCACGGATCGCTAATGAACGTAGAGTAACTACCTAAAATAAACGGGATTTTAACTAAAATTCATTTCTAAATTGCAATGAACGCTCCATCAAACGTTTAAGTTTAATATAAAATATTCAAAGCCAAAGTGGAAATCTGCGGGGTTAGCACAAATATTTCCAATCTCGGTCATCGCGGCGCGGATGATTCATGGGAATTGCATCGTAATTGAAAAAAATATGTTATTGCTGTTTGACGCATTGCCCGCTTGCCTCGGTGCTGGCGGAATTTATGAGTTGACGTCTGTTACTTTGATAGGTAAGCAGTTGCGTCTAGACGCCCTGGGTATTTTATTATATTATCTGGAAAACCAACAACTTATGGGCACAAAGGTAACTTTACTGGCGTTAATACAAAAGCAACAAAATCATACGTAAATATTAGGTACACTGTCGATTTGTCGAATATACCACACGAAAAACAGAGGGAGAGTTTAATGACATATTATATCTCTAATAGAACAATTCTGGTAAGCAGGTATGTACATTTATGTTCTTACGAAGAGTTTGTTCTATGTATCTGGGAAGCTTAGTCACAGCTCTAAAGTAACTGTCCGGAAATCATTACCTTTTCGTATTTTTTAAAACCCTTAATTCGACAACTTCCAAAATACTGGACACGGGACATGATTTTTGATCCACCTTTTGTATTTTTTTCCGAATCAGAATCATTAACTCTATTGATTGTCAAGGAGCCAATACTATTGAGTGCTTTTGTCGAATTAAGGCCATGGTTTTTCTGGCCGGCGACCGGCGACCGACGTTACTCTGCCGGCGACGTGTCAGAGAAACCACCCTCAAACATTCGCGAACAAAACATTCGAACTTCGTCGGCGGCGGACACGAGTCGAAAACCCACGGCCTTAGGGTTACAATGAAGATGAACGTATATCATTGGGTCCTCGTGTATACTGGGTGCTTAGCTAAGTTGCCAATCACTAGCGCTTAAACGTCAATCGTAAGCGAAAGGCAGCTAACTGTCTTTGTCGCACTAATATGCAAGAGTGACAGAGAGGGAAAACTACGATACGCTACCAAGCGCTAGCGATTGGCATTGGCAACTTGGCTAAGCATCCTGGTGCCGTCACTGATATCACAGGTTAACGAGACCTAAAACGCAGACATCTCTCGTTTTCCTCCAATACGCGTAATAGCCATTTGCACATGACAGTATATCGGGATTGACGTTGAAAACACTTCTACAGAATTTCACAGATTGATCTCGTTTCGACATCAGTTTCATGGCATCTCGTTCGCACCGAGGTGCAAGTAGGAGAAACTTACATGAGATGCAGGATTAAAAGATACTTGTATTATTTATACCTTAATAAAATATTACTCGATTGCCCAGGTTCGTATTGGTACATCTTGCCAAAGACACTAAATTCTCATATTTTCATAGTATCGGCAAAATGCTCGTGCTGTCGTTTTCTTTAGTTGCAAGCGTCCATAGGACGTCCAATACCCTGCTTGCTATCTGTGTAGCTATATTCCTAAAACTGGGTCAATGAGATACGCTGAGAGATACCTAACTACATAAAAATTAGATAAATAAAAATTAAACTGCTTATTTCAAGGTCTAAATTACAGATTACCTTAGGTACTTCTTAGCCTAGTCTACATGTAACGTTCTAAATTATTAGGTAAGAAGGATAGTTGAAATAAAACTATGAAAACGGATAAACTCGCGTATATTAACTAATTTTAACTTCATTCTGACGTTTCGAACAATTTACAGGGTTCAATCTAAAAGTAACCTAAGTGCATGTGTAAGTCCATGTGTAATCCTCGCGGTAACCGAAGAAAATATTAAGGATAGTTGAGTTTAATGATCGATTATACACTTTTAACATGCCAAAGATTATATATAATATGTTACTTATCGATTCCTGTTCAACACTGCCTTTTTAATAAGTAATATTTTTTATTCAATGTGCAAATTCGGTCCACTCAAACCTACAGTTACGTTGAGAATGAAATGTTTTTCACACGGCTTCATAAATATTTTCACGAATTGATCCTTGTGTCTCCAACTTACATTTCGTAATGTGTACATATTATTAGACGTGAATATATGTAGACAGCACATTGGCAAACAGGCAATCAGTGGCAATCGCGAGTTTCGCAAACACTCCTGCTCGAGTGCTTGTCACAGACTGCAGAATGTTTTATCGGGAAGTTGTTAAACCTATCTATACTTCTTTTTTAGCATTACTATGGAAAATAATCTCGAAGTCTCGTTTTACTTAAAACGATTAACTCAATCTCTGTTCAAAAAAATGATTTATTGGAAAACCAACAACACAGAAAACAAAAGTAAAGTACATATCATCATCATCATCATCATCAGCCTATGATAGTCCACTGCTGGACGTAGGCCTCTCCTATTAACTACGCGTATAGACGCATTAGGAGGTAAATGCCCATAATCGCCACGCTGGGCAAGCGGATTGGCGATCGCAGTAATGTGTCCACTGTGATGACGCTGCTGCCCATCATCAATCTTTGATCAAATAATGGTCAGTGACACTTCAATCCCTTAGTCGACTCTTACGACACCCGCAGGACGAGTTGGGGTATAAAACCATATAAAACCTTAAAAATAAATAAACTTAAATAAGAACCACAACAATAACCTTAAAGATAAAAATTACAAATAAAACTACCTACCTATCAAATAAAACTTTCTACCTATCAATCTCAGTTGTTAGTACATAGTGATAAAAATTATGGCGCCGAATCATTTTATAAAAAAATAGTCCCGACATCTCTCATGAAACGACATAAAATGATGACTAAATGCACGATATTTTAACCGATTAATTATATTTATAGTAATCATGTCTCACGAAAGTTTATATTCAAGTACAATGAAAATTCATCCCTGCAGGTGTGCGAAAAAGTAGCACTTTCTATGCATAAGTTTACCCTTAATAATCACCAAATTAAAAATTTAAAAAACCGACTTCAACCGATTTCTCTAATATCCCCGATTTGTTTCCATCATTAGTTTCCTCAAATCCTACTTTCTGAATGCAAATTCTTAATGAAAATTACCAAAAGCACTATACATGTACCTATAATATTTGAAGAAATCTCTCGATTTCTCCAAGATCCCGTCATCAGACAGCAACTTAGTGCCAACGGGACCACCTCGGGGTCATACACGCTCGATCACAAAAAAAAAAAAATCGGTTCACGATTCTCGGAGATATCGGGTAACATACATACAACAAAAAAAATCAGTCGAATTGAGAACCTCCTCCTTTTTTGAAGTCAGTTAAAAAGAGCACTTTTTGATTGTAATATTGTGCATTGTAATATTTGTAATAGTACATTACTATAGAGGACGGGAAACGAAGGGTTACAGGCCAGGTAGATATACGTAGAGACAAGAAGATAGGGATACACGGCCTGTAACCCTGTTTTTCGCCGAGTTTGAGAAAATGTTATTGAGATATGCCCTTGTCGTAGTGGGCAGTGGGCTCCCGCCAGCTCTTCAGCGCTAATTAGATAGTCAACGCCGTGACGCAATTCTCCAGTGCATTGTTCTTTTAACCCTTCCTCGCTTTGTGCTGTCTTGAAACAAAAAATATTGAAATGAAATACTAACTCTGTCTATTTACCTCTCATTTTATTTAATATTATTATAACCGAGAATATTGTATACTGCGTATTTTTTGATGACGAATAAAAAGTTTGTTAGTAAAAAAGGCCCCAAATCTGGCACAGAATAGATAGGAAGACAACTCTTCGCATCTACTGTTTTTGAGTATGCGTTAGAGAGGCAAATAGCGAAATTGTAAAATGCAACTTTATAAAACGCTACCCAGGAATTGTTGGACAGATTGTATGAAAGTATATTGTTTTTTTAGAAAATTAGGCATCTATTTAAAAATCCGCATTAAAATTTGTTGCGTAGTTTGAAATATCTATGCATATTGTATAAGTACAATCAAACAATTGGAATCATAAGGCCATTCAGGAACTATGTCAAAGTGACGCTATAAAAGAAATTGTAAGAAACTCGTTACTATTTACGTGTCAGTTTGACAAGGTTATAAGCTATGTTGCGTATAGATAGTTCCACGAGAGTTGAGGTCACGCACACATCAACATAGCATGTAAACACATGGGGAATTTGAAATTAGTTTTTTCGTACTGACAGCAAACCCAATTGCAACTGTAAGATTGACTAAAAAGTTTGTTCAAGGAATTTGCTTCAATATTTTGACGCAAGTCATTCATTCATTCGGTACATTTTTTGCAATTAGTAATTCATTTGTGTGTGTGTGTAATCATTCACTTCAACTCTGGTGAAATTATCTATATGTTGGTTTATGCTATGTTGTGATGACCAGTTTATATACCTTACGTAAACAAACAATCTTATATTTCTTACTGCATAAAATTGATACAAGATAAACCACTTACAAGTATTGCCTAGCGCCCTCCTCAAACGCAACTGAAAACGTACTTGTTAATTTACGAAAAAAATAACATCAATATATATTATCCGTTTTCCTGGTGCGTAATACCACAATATATTTATCTTTTGTGTTTTCCGGAGAGCCGGGAAGATACCTATTCCCGGCCGGGCATATCGACAAGCGGCTTAGTTTAAATTGAAACAAATTGGCGGGGAAGGTAGTCTTACCTTTCGTATACGAGTATTACGAGTCCCATTCGTTTATATAGAATACTCTGCTTTTGTGGATCTTTGGAAAATTTCCAATTATTGGTCAGGCAACGTCAGCTTTATACTGTAATTAAGAAGTTGTCCCTTTTTACATTTTAATCCATGTCTTCTGAAGGAAAACATTGTGAGGAAACCTGCACACATTTAAGAAGAAATTCAAGGGTGTAGGTATGTGAAGTCTTCAACAAGTACTGGGCCAGCGTTGGGACCACGCAAAATAGGCACGCTTAATGTCGAGTTGCGGATAAAATGGCCAGAATAAAACAACAATATGTTTTCTGAAATGGTATTTCTATTGGACAAAGCCAAAATGTGAGCAGCCGTTAGGGTATTTGAAACCAGTATAATGCAATATTATCCTAACAATCCATGTAGCGGAGCGGTTACGAAGAAATAAAAAAAAATGTTATTACCTTATAATTATAAGTATTACATGTTAATTTTACATGAATATTCATATTGAATTTCATAGTGCATTACTGCCTTTGTAATGCTGTGTATTATTTGAATACATAAAAAAAACGTCCGTGGTAAGCTGTAAGCATAAGGTAAGGGCTGCCCGAAGGTAAGTAAACCATACTATGTCAATTGCAAAAGCAATGTATTTTATGTTACACATTTCGTAAAAGGATTTTCTTTTTAAAACAAACACGAGAGTAAATTACCATTGCAATCAAGATTCAATTGGACTCGCAATTGTAGTGATGTGCAATGTCGCCGTTGATGGCCGTGGCCGCTGTGAGCCGACAGACAAATGGCCGCCGCCACACAAAGTATTTCACGGTACGAGGGACTAGTGATGGAAATCGGGAATATTCCCGTTTTAGTTAGTATTTGACAAATGGGTCAAACGCAAACCCATATTCGGAGTCATTCCGGTAGACAATCTAAAGGTTAAAGCCTATAAAACTTTTCTTATGAAAGCTTTATCTTCATTAAGACGTACTACTTTTTCATTGCGTCGTAAGATAAAAATCATTACTACCTGTCCACAGGCTGTTAACTATCGACCACAGGAAAGAAAAAGTGCGTGTTCAGCTGAACTGTAGAGCCCCTCTTTCCTGTGGCCAATAGTAAGCAACTAGTAAGAGTGTAGTCGTGATTTTTATCATACAATTCAATAGGAAAATAGTGCCTTTAAATAACAATAAGGGTTTCATAATAAAATTAACTCTCATAGCACTTAACTTTTAAAATGTCCACCGGAAAGACTCATAGCATGATTTTGAGTTTGACCCAAATAGGTATAGTTCAAGCTTGTTTCAAAGGCGATTTGCCAATATTAACCATTGAAATGAAATTAATCAAGACAACATGTGCCACGCTTTGGCTATGGTAATCGAGTTGTTGAGTTGTCATGACATGACAAATGCTACGAACGTACAAACACGGGAAAATATGGTATAAATCTTAACTATCACATGCACACTCAACTATTTAAAACTAACTAAAGTAGAGACATTATTAATAAATAATGAAATAAAACTGGTTTGGCATAAACTAAAGGAAAGCTCATTCAGTGCAATAAACCTTGTGATGTGGTTATTAATCCATGAAGTCTTTATACCTAAGTAAAAACGGATCATTTTATTCATAACTTGAGAACGACTAGAGCGATTTTCCTAGGAACCAAGACTAGGAAAATCGGTCTAGTACTTTGAATTAAAGTGCAGGGATATGTCTTAAAATCAAGTTTTTAACAACATCAGTTCTTTCGGATCGGCTAGTACTAAATATAAAAACACGAAAGACAAAAATATGATTTTTCTATACATGTATGTCCGTAATATCCTGAACAAACACGGGCTCTGGACATTACTACGCGGGATTCACCACGAAGGTTTTACTGTTTGCACTGTTTCGTTGCAACTTTGTGATCAATTGGTATTGGTACTCCCCGTTGTATCTTGTTCCGACTCGGCTGTGACTCGTGTCAAACTCGAAACAAAGTTGTTAGGGAGTGATTGATGCTGTAGACGTTACGAATTAAGAATGGCTTGCGCTGTAAGATAGGGTTTGCGCTCCGATCACAGTTTGGAATTATTCGGATTAGGAACCCGGAGCCGATAAATCGTCCGTACCATTTAGAGCCAGATTTCGAACACTATCGAATCCGTTCTGGCCGTTAAATATGTATCTACAGGCAACTAGTAGTGTAAAGTTACTTATTTTAAACCTTGTAACTACTTTTTTATTACTTTAATTGTCTCATAAAATAAACAGTTCGGGTCAAACGCAAACCCATGGTCGGAGTCTTTCCGATGGACATTTTAAAAATTAAGGGCTATGAGAGTTAATTTTCTTATTAAACCCTTATTGTCATTTAAAGGCACTTCTTTTGCTATTGATTTGTATGATAAAAATCACGACTACACTCCTACCAGTTGCTTACTTTTGGCCACAAGAAAGAGAGGCTCTACAGTTCAGCTGAACACGCAATTTTTCTTTCCTGTGGTCGATAGTTAACAGCCTGTGGACAGGTAGTAATGATTTTATCATACAACGCAATGAAATAGGAGTACGTCTTAATGAAGATAAGGCTTTCATGAGAAAATCAAGCTTTATAGGCCTTAACTTTTAGATTGACCACCGGAAAGTTAAATTACCACGTTTTAACAACAAGGTCATTAGCGACCACAAGATAATTAAATATTTTATATAAATCAGTTAATTTTATAAATCGTTCATGTCAATATTCATTCAAACAATATTTTAAGGTTTTAAAGATTCAACTTACAGATTTTTCATTTATATATGCTGAAAAATCAATAAAAAAAATATGGCTAACAGTTAAATCCAAACCACATTTGTCACATTTACTTTTTTGTATTCTTAAACACCAGTATTGTTTCAAAACCAAGTTCGAACCAACACTGCAGATAAAGGCTGGTTGCTCCCTGTGGCCTATTTCACCATAATTACAAGTGTGACAATTAGGTTCTTGGGGCCCCAGCGCACGCAAATTGTTTGCTGAGATCGCGAAACATCTGGTTGATGTAATTAAAGACCGAAGAGCTGGCGACTTCCTCGCACAACACATCAGTATTGCGATACAGCGAGGAAATGCCGCCAGCATCCTCGGTACAATGCCACAAGGGCCAATCTTAGATATAGGTTAGGTTAAGTAGATTAGTTAGATTTAATCTATGTACATAAATCTAGTTGTCAGCCTCCGTAGCCTAGTTGGTAGTGACCGTGCCTACGAAGCTGGAGGTTCCGGGTTCGAATCCCGGCGAGGGCATTCTTTGTGTATTTATTTATCACAAATGTTTGTTCCTTGGTCATGGCTGTCTATGTATTTAAGTATCTATATCTATCTATCTATTATATATATCGTCGCCTGGTACCCACATCACAAGCCTTAATTGAGCTTACCGTGGGACTAGGTCGATTTGTGTAAGATGTCCCAAGATATTTATTTATTTATTTATAAATTGTAGTTTTGAAAATAAATATACTTATAAAAAAACAATTAAATAAAAAAAAAGTGTGACAATTGTAAAATTTTACTGTTACTGACGTCACAGGCTTCCGTGGGCTACGACTACCGCTTACTATCAGACAGTTCATGTGCTTATTTGCCACCAACATAAAAGCATAACTAATAAAGTTATTAAATCGCTAAAAAACTACTTTTTAATGTCGGAACTTCGCTACAATTGTCGTGTTTTTTGTGACAATTGTAATTTTGCTTCGCAAGAAGTAGTTAAATATTTCCTGCTGATTTATTAAAATTCCTGCACCAAAAATTTATGTTGGTGGCACACAAATGCACGGCCCTTCCGATGGTAAACGGTAACTGTAGTCTATAGACGCTCCCGATTGGAGAAATTGTAAATTTAAAATTGTAGCACTTGTCAATGTGGTGAAATTGGAGCCTGGATGTACTCCGTTTACAAGTATGTACTCCGAGCAGCGTTGCTTTGGCTCCACGATCACGACGGGCAGCGCCGGCGCCCACATAAATTCACATTTATCGCTTTACCTGCCGAACTTTCTGGATTCCTCACTCCCCCAAGGAAACCCTATTTTATATAACTTCTTTATTCCGTTCAATAGATTTCGGGTTTCCGTCTACCGAAAGTTAATTATACATGAACACAGATGTTTATTTTTGCGGAAATAAGTATGAATTTGTTTTTGTTCCTTTGTTATATTGTGGGGGAATTATTGCTGTATGGACACGATTGCTCACGGCGCCACAGATTTTGTAGCTGTAGCTGTATTGCACAACATTAAAGATATGTATAAATATTAGGTTTTCATTGTTAAGGAAAATAAAATCTTTATTATAAACAAGAGATGTTATTTAAATTCGCTCCCTCCTCAACAGGTCTGGTGTAGTCGTCTAATGAATTTATCAATTTTAATATTTCGTAGACGTAGAATTTTTCTTCTAGAAATGTTTTTCTATCAGAAAGCTTTTACGAAAATTAATTGAGTTATCGACTGCCCCGTAGCAGAACAAAGTAGGTACGTGTAAAGCCTGGACGGCGGGAGCAAAAATGCACTTTTCACTAGTGCTTGACTAAATATCGACTATTCTATCGACATCCATACTAACATTTAGTACTGATTTTTCAATCACCAGTTAACAGTAACTGTCAAAGTATCTTTTTTTAACTGATGACATGAGCTGAGGATGGTAATAATTTTAGCTAACGGATACTATGAATTAAAAATGTATTGATCAAACATATATTATCTTACATGTCAGGTTGTTACACAATATTACATCACGTTCCTAAGTAACTAAGTGTAACTTAATTATTTAACATAGATCGTCCGAAGCCAAGTACAAGTAATACAAACATGCCTGAAAGAAAGAGTCAAATAAACATTCCCTAGTAAGGATTCATTGTACTTATATTTGAAAGTAAAACGTGCAATTAACGTTATCAATATTTTGAGCGCACCATAGGTTGACATATTGCAAAACCAAAATTAAAGCCAAAAAACCAGCTGGAATATAGTTCAAAAGTTCAAAGCGCACTTGTTAAGATTACTATTACATGCTCAAGGCAGAGTTATTCACAAAACATTGGCGATTTAATTTTAAAAATATTATATAATTTGATATCTAGAAAGGAAGTGGAACTACTAGGGAAAAATAATAATTATAATGAATAAATTTCAAATTCAAAAATTGTTCATATGGATGTCGATAGAATAGTCGATATTTCATTAAGCACTATTAAGTTGATTTTCACTTCCATGGTTCGGGCTTTGTACCTACATAAATCCACATTTTCAAACAATGAGATGATCTGAAATAATATATCATATTTATTTGAAAAACCTCAAAAAGTATATGACAGGATTTTGTAGGAAAACCCATTATGTTCCCAGGTATTTTTTTTCGTTCTGTGTCAGGCCTTCAGCCATCTAGTTTGACCTGACCTAGATTAAATTTCTTAAATAAAAACATGATTCCTATCGAAGTCAAATGGACAAAACCGAAAATTATTCAAGCGGAAACACAGTTAAACTACAAAGCAGTGCCGCAACAAGGCTTAGACACTTAATAAAGGAAATTGAACGTCCCCTCTGATAGGTTTTTCATGTAATATATACAGCAGATGCATAATTCAGAGATAAATGTAAATGTTAGCTACGCCGTGATTCGCGCCGATCCGCCGTAACACGAGACGTTGTATTATGTATGAGGCCTTTTCAATTCATTTGGGCAATACTCCTGTACCTTTGTCCTTTCCGGGTCAGTTATTTATTGCCAGTCATTTACACTAAATCTGCCGAAAGTATACAGATGAAGAGGCGTGAGGCGTTTTCAATTGCCGCAAGCCCTACTACTTAAATACTGTATAAGTATGCAAATAAGCCATATGCCGTGTGGTGACGGCAGTAAGAATGCACTTGTCACCACCCCAACTCCTCCTGCGGGTCTCGTAAGAGTCGACTAAGGGATTGAAGTGTTACTGACCATTCTACAAGATTGATGATGGGCAGCAGCGTCATAGTAGTGGACACATTACTGCGATCGCCAATCCGCTTACCCAGCGTGGCGATTATGGGCATTTACCTCCTAATGCGTCTATACGCATAGTTAATAGGAGAGGCCTACGTCCAGCAGTGGACTAACACAGGCTGATGATGATGATGCAAATAAGGCGACGACCAACGTATAATGTGCCAACTTACAGGTGACAAGTGTAAATGTATAATCACCAAATAAAAAAAAATTAAACCGACTTCAATTGATCCCATCAACAGACCCAGACTTAGTGCTGGTGCCAACGGGACCAATTGGACATATCTATACATGTAAAAAATAAAATGGTTCACGATTCTCGGCGATATCGAGTAACATTCGTACAAAAAAAACCTCTTCCTTTTTTGAAGTCGGTTAAAAAAATTAGTCGAATTGAGAACCTCTTCCTTCCTTTGCAGTCAGTTAAAAAGTGTCCTTATGGTTAAGTATTTATCAATTTTAACAGTATCATCACGTTCAAATATTTTACTCTCTAGTCCGGACTCCGGACAAGGGTTCGGTTTAAAGAAACTTTATTTTCTAAGAAATTACAGAAATTTCACTTACAAGGCAACTTATAATCTGCTATCTTCGGATTGATAATCCCTTATACCAACTCTAGTTGAGGCACTGGTCTCACAGCGAGCTACTAAGCTATGAACTATCGGCTATAAACACGAACGGCGGTGATAGCGATAGTTCACAGCTTAGTAGCTCGCGGTGAGACCTTAGGGCTGTGTGATATAGTTTATGCAGATCACTGCATAAACTATTCCGCAACGTTCACAAAAACACCGTATCAGACTTCTCAGTAGAAGTTGTGAGTTGTGGAGATGCCATAGCGATAAACTACGTCTGATCGTGCGGGCAGGTAGCTTCCAACAGAACTTTCAACGCAAACAAACCAATAAATGTCGTCTCCGGGACAATTCCGGGAGGCAATTTATTTATATTTCATTTTATATTACCGATGCGCCCCTCCTAAGTGTACAGGATGGAGCGGTAACGCTCTTAAACTATTTATCGTTTTTCTGAGGGATTTTCCTTTTAACATAGGCATTTTTTTTTAAATATCCTCTTTAACAATCTAATGAATTTTATTATGCGTGGAAAACCAGACTATCTCGGCAGTACCAACCAGGCCGTGCGGAAAAGTACTATGAAAATTCATTCCCGCACATTTGCGGAAAAAAACACTTTCTGTGCATAAGTTTACCCATAAAAGAGCACTTTCTGAGTAGATGCATTGTAAAACATTTGTTGGGTTTTACTAACTAAATGCTTTATGATTCTTATATGAATAGAGTATAGTAAAAGGCGCCTAGCCTTGTAAAGGTGCATGCAGACCAAAAAAGCATTCGCTGTTCTATCCCCCTACTCTACGAAATTCGATCGTTACACGAAACGTGATTCGTTGATTTCGTAGTGTGGGGGATAGAACAGCGAATGCTCTTTTGGTCTGCATGCACCTTAAGGGATTGCATATACCCGAGAAAATTGACTGGTGGTTGCTAAGACCAAGTGGCCGAGCGGTGCATGCATCAGCCGCGAAAGCTGAGCACGTGGATTCGATTCCCACCTCGGACGTTGGTGATCTTGGTCGTTTTTTTTTTGGTATATGACTAGGGATCGGAACTATGGGTGCAAAACTTTAACAAAACTTTAAAATTGACATATGGGAACATTTTAGCCAAGAAAATAGGATAGAATATAAAAAGAATTAGTATCCGATTTTATTCCCTATCTCGGAATCTTCAACTTACAATGTGTGGGTGTGTAGATATGTATATTTTATGGATGTATGTGCTATGTCAAGTCTACTTGAGAAGTTTTGTTAAAGTTTTGCACCCATAGTTCCGACCACTATATATGACATCCAATATTTATAAAGAATACTATAAATAAATGAACTTGGAAATGGAATACAGCTGGACCTCTTTAATCCGAACTTCCTCTAATCCGGACACCTCTGTAACCTAAACGACATATCCAGCCCTATTCTTGGACACCAAGTCACCAAGTGGTCACCATATATTAATAATATTTTTGCCGAAAAATATTTTTAACGAAACATTCGAGAAAAAGCATTCTTAGGGTTCTGTAGTAAACTAGGAATCCTTATAGTCTCGCCATGTCTGTCTGTCCGTGTCCGTAGGTACCTCCCCTACACGTAATTATGGGGTGTTTTTTTATTTTGCCGTAATCCTATAAGTATGGTATCTTTGAATAGGTCTTTTAAAAATAATAAAAATTAATATAAACAAAAAGTTTTTTCTAAAGTCAATATTTTCGGAGATAACCGCTTCAGAAGAAAAAAAATATGTCCCCCTCTAACTTCTCATAGTTAAAAGATGTACTAACAAAGTACTTTAGAATGATAAATGTGAGTGAGTTTAGTAAAATGTCCCACTTTGTCGTTTGCCATAAAGCCGCTTTGTCAGTTCATTCATATGAAGATACAAGGAAATCTCGTCTTTATGGTAAGCGACAAAGTGGGACATTTTACTAAAAACTAACACAAATAAACTATTTATTCACTTGTTTCTTGTTTGTAAGTTTTATCTATCACACAGCTGAAGGAGTAAAACACGAAAACTTTCCCAAATTGATGATCCAATAACAAAGTCAGTCAAACCCTTTTCGTCTACATATGAGAATCACGATGAAAGCACCGATTAATATTTTACACATTTCCATATTCACCCTGCATATTCCCCGAGGAAACTTTCCCGTTTGTTACCGAATTGAACTAATCCATTACCGTAATCCTGGTGGGCAGGTTAGTTCAAAACATGATGTTTAAATTACTGTTTGAACGAAGTTGTGGGTTTAACTTGACACATTAAAACGTGTTTAATAATAGCTGACGTCGTTGTAAGCTTCACACATTCCTCCTTTGACTTGTGTTTATATATGTCAGTAAATATTTGGATATACTATCGCCATCAGATATATCGAAGCGCCCCTGTGCTCATAAATATCTGAATAGGTACCTATGCATTCTAACGCTGTGATAATAGAGGCTTGGTGAGATATTTGTGAGCACTCTGGTTCCGATAATATCTGTGGCGACTGTATCTAGGTAACGCTTTAGTCAAAGGTACAGGTGATTAGATAAGTTGCCAATCGCTAACGCTTAATCGTCAGTCGTAAACAAAAGGCAGATAACTGTCTTTGTCGCACTAATATGAAAGAGTGACAGAGAGGGAAAACTACGATACGCTACTAAGCGTTAGCGATTGGCAACTTGGCTAAGCAAGCGCATACATAAGTAGACAATTTGAGACCTTGTGCTCCAGATATACATTTTTTTTATTTTTTTTTGTTTTATTGAATAATACAAACACATTACATAATCAAATTACAAGACCCATCGTTTGGCTAAAACCTTAAAGAGGTTTGTGTGCCGATGGGGAGTTCGAATTAATTTTACTTGGTGCTTATTAAATACAACCCGTGAATAAATAGAAATATGCGAGTGAGAGTACGGTCGCCGTCAGTATTTGGTGAGCAACTTAGCATATCCCTGTCGTCGGCCGTACAATACCCGCTATAAAATATAACTATGGTCACTAGACTTCAAAAAATGACTTTTAATTTGTCTTTTAATATGCTTTGTATAGTTTAAAAAATCTATACATATTTATGCTCTTGACTGTAAATGTCGGCT
Source organism: Thaumatotibia leucotreta (assembly GCA_025490895.1). Taxonomy (NCBI): domain Eukaryota; kingdom Metazoa; phylum Arthropoda; class Insecta; order Lepidoptera; family Tortricidae; genus Thaumatotibia; species Thaumatotibia leucotreta. The sequence goes on from JALPQI010031274.1 coordinate 45,213, forward strand.
AAAATAGAAAAGGTTTTCTCATCTATTTATTCCCATATTTCTGTGTATGGTGAAAGAGAATGTTTTTGATAATTATTGTCAGGTTCTAACAAATATTCAAATGCGAAAGTAACGAAGAGCAAGAATAAATGATAAACGCGTGACCATCATACTGTTATGTTATAATCAGAGATCGGACAAATGTGCGTCATTGTTCGCAATAATATG